>OVAP01006805.1:0-11368 GCA_900406295.1 Aurinia saxatilis
TATCATGGACATTAATGAAGACATCAATCGGCCATTAATCCTTGGTTCTTCTTTCCTTGCAACCGTTGGAGCTGTCATGGATTTTCCAAACCAACGGATTTCCTTCTCAAAGATCGACAAGAAACCGTTCTATCACTTTTATCCCATCGGTGGACCCTCTTTCAAAAGCTATTATACATTATGAGAAGGTGAAGAAGGATGCTACGGTTGATGCAAAAGTCGTTCATGAAGTTCTAAAGGACATTCCTTCAACAAATCAACCATCAACGGCTAAGCGCAAAGGGACTTCAAAGACATTTGATAAAATCAGCATTGATATTCCGTTGGAGCTAAGGGACATGGGCGATGATGTTATCAAAGATCGGTCGAATGCTACGATGGTACTCTTTCCTCAAGTATCTTCATGGCAAGTTAACGGTGGTGTGCTGGTCGGAGAAGAGCGTTATCAAGAGTTCACATATAAACGTTTGGTGGGAGGCAACCCACTTGTGAGTTTTCTATACCTTATACTATTTTTTATAATTAATTTTGATGTTTTTTGAATTTTTTAAAAAATAACTAGGATATTCAAAAAATTTGATTTTAATTTTATAAAATCTGCCTGAATTTTCTACGGTTTTTAAAATTATTTTCATGTTTTTTGCTATTATATATTATTTAATACAAAATTTATCTTTAAAATAAAAGAAAAAATAGTTATTTCAAATAAATCGAATTTACTAGCCAGTGCCTTTTAGTGTCGTTCGATGCACGTCATTGTCGATCGTTACCATTGGTGTCGATCAACACCATCATCAGTGTTGATCGACACCCGTCGCATGAATAAGGTAAGTGTTCTGATTTTGGCATTTTCGATTAATATTTCTTTCTTTTCTCGCCTTAAGACTTTTACTCACTGAGACAGTGTTGTTTAAGTTTGGGGGAGAGAAATATTGATGTATTTTTCTTTGTCTTGGTTTATTTGTGATAATTTCAAAAATATTTATGCTTATCGAGTTGTTTTATCGAGTCAAAATCTTATATATATTTGTGAGCGCAAAAATCCTAGGTGCTAGACTCACACTGATTCTACCGTTTTTCCTATAAAATTAATTAAAAAAAGATTATGTGTCTTAATACTATTGGATGTGTGATATGTCATTAAAGCCCATTTTAATTTCTCTACGGCCCATTAAAATCAATAGTTTGATTAAAATAGGGAATAACATTTTCTATTAAAATTTGCATTTATCTAGTTTTTAATAAGGAATAACGTTTACATTTAGATGTACCCATTTGTCATGCAGATCTCACTCTTCTTGGAAAAAAGTAAGAGTGGGATTGCTCAATGCTTGTACCTGCACATATCCCAATAAACTGTTGGTTTCCACTCTCTCCTGAATTTTAGAATAATTCTCACACTTTAAGGTTTTAAGATGTCCTTTTAACTCTTTGAATTTCACGCAGAAATTGCTAAGGTTGGAGACAGTGATTCCAGCGGAAGCCCAAAAAGTGTCAACAGTTGTGTAGAACAGTGGGTGAAGAGTTAAGTAGTTGAGGAATTTGAAAGGTTTGGAGCCAAAAGATTGAAGTGTTGTAGCAAGATCCAGGATACAAGGGCTATGATCAGAGAACTCAGGAGGTAGGAAGGTAACTGCACTCAGAGGATAGGAGTGCAGCCAAGCATGGTTGGTTAGGAGTCGGTCAAGTTTTTTTGCAATGGGATTGGAGGGCTGTTTATTGAACTAGGTATAATCAGGTCCTTGAAAGATGAGATCTCTGATATCTAGTTGCAAAATGTAATCCTTTAGTCGTATCATACGAGAGGTTAAGTGGTTGATCAATGGGCTGGAATGTTCTGCATGATGCATGATTTGGTTGAAGCCACTATCCAAGGAGTGATGTGTGGACAATGTGACTGTTGGATTTCGAGAAGGTCATACTAGAGTTCCATTCTTTTTGCTTCAAGATTAGAAGTATAAATAGTTGTCATGTTGAAATTATGACCTCCCAGAAGTTTTACATTGCAGGTTAGAGACTGTCTTGTCTTTTGCAAAACATTGATAGTTGCTGGAACTTTCCAAATAACAACTATTCTGCCATCCTCATCAGAAAGATGGTTGGACACAAAATACCATCCTGGACAGGTACGATCCATAATGTGGTTCAATTGTGGCTCTTTTATATGTGTTTCCAAAAGGGCTCCAAAAAATGGGTGGTGGAAGGTTAACCAATTAGTTAAAGGCTTACATTTATCCAAACCATTTAGGCCTCGGATATTCCAAAAAAATGTTTTACAATTCATAGAGAAGGTTGTGGACCCCCTCTATTAGAAGAGGGACCAGGGGCAGGGGAGAACTTATGTTTGGGGAGGAAGAAGATTTGGAAGAATTGGTTGTGATTGTGGTAGTGGCTGACACGTTTAAAGGTAGAGTGTGGGGTGAGTCAGGTGCTTCCAGTGATTGGAAGTGGTTTGGAGATACAAAAGGGTTAAAAGGGTGTTTGGAATTTGTGACTGGATTGGCTTTGGCCAAATAGGAACCAAAATGGGGTGCAGAGGATAGGATAGCAGGTAAAGCTAGCATGTGGCACTTCATCAGGAGAGGTAACATGTTCTGTGGAGTATGTGGGAGATGTCTGGGTTTCTTGTAGGGTGGGGGATGGCAAATCAACTGCCATGGGGGATAAGTCATAAGGGTTTATGGTGGGAGCTTTTGGAGGAGGCGTAGAAAGGGGGGTTTCGTTTGTGTTGGCAGGCTTGGAGGTATGAGGGGGAACCAGAGGGGGTTCACAGGGGTCAAGGACTGGCTTGATAGGGTGGTGACAGTTCCTGAAAATATGACCAATTGTCTTATAGTTAGAACAAGAGGGGGGATCCAGGGATAATCAACATCAACCATGATGTATTTTCCAATTGACCTTTTGACTTTAACGCGAGAAGGGAAGGGTTTAGTGAGGTCAGCATGAACCTTAACATGAGATATTGTTAGGCTGACAAGATTCTTAGTAATTTCATCAGTTCCAATGGGTTCACTCACAAGACCATGCACATAATTTAAACCAGTAGGGTACCTGAGTTTCAATGGGACACCCTTTAGGTGAGCCCATAGCGGGATGGTTTCCATGGGTGGGATGTCAGCCTTATCCACATTGGAAGTCCAGGTTGTAATGTGGAACATCGAGGTGCCATTATACCAGAATCTTTTTTCCAGCACTTTATCTCTGATATATTCGTTAGGAATCCTAACGATCATTCGTCTTGCAGGTTAGTTCAAGTGGATTTCCAACTTTTGCCCCTTTCCCCACAAATAATTTAACACTGTTTGAATTGGTTGTACGCAGGTGTCTTGCCTAGGAAATACCCAATGACAAACTGACGATAGATGGACGCACCTTCCTCAAAGACATCATCATGTACAAGTACACATGGGTTACCATTAGGGGAGATAGAGTTTGTGGCAACCCGTTTCAGAGATTTGTTAGATGCGGCTTTCACCTTCTGTGACCATGTTGGTTTTTTATTATGGTTGAAATCCAGGAGCAGGAACAGCTGGGTGGGCAAGATTCCATGAGCAATGGAGCAAGAACCAGGTCCTGGTAGAGAAATTGAGACATCTGTTGGAGGTTGCTGAGAGAAGGTTAAGCCATTTCTGTTTGAACTGGTAGTGGAGCTAGTAGTTGAGCAGGTTTGGCCTAGCTTAGGGAGTGAAACCGGGATAGAAGCGTAGGCACAATGTTAAGGGTAGAATTAGAGTTTGTGGGAATAGTGACTGTTGAAGAAGTAAAGAGGCTTTTAAAATAGAAAGGATCTGTAGTTAATGGGAGTGATGCATGACAAGGAAGTACCACTAATTCCAAGTTGAGACCAGAGGAACTAGGAGAAGAAGAAGAAGCAGGGGTGGGAGAGAGGGGAGGAAAGTGAGAGAAAATAAGATGGTCGGGTGGATCTGGAGGGAGGGGAGGAGGGGGGTTCACCGGAGTTGACAACTGCACAGGGCTTTCACCGGAATTAGGGTCACCAGATGTTCACCTTAAGGGCTCTTATTTTTTCTTTCACTGCTTCTCCAGTTTAATTGTCTGCCGACTTTAAGCTGTGTCGATGCAGTGTAACCATGATCAAAGTGGTATACGAATTTTAAAAGTATATGACAATGTAAAAAATACAATTAGTTTTTTCAGTTTTCAAAAATATCATTTTTAATGTATTTTTTTTGTAAGATTGTTTATAAACATATAAATTTGTAAACATTCATAATAAATAATCTTTGATCATAAAAAGTATTTATAAATAATTATAAATCATGTTATACTATTGTATTTTAAAAAATGTTCTTAAGGCGGATTAAAAAACTTGTATTTGTTCAAAGAAAAATTCTGTTAACAGTATTTTCAAAATAAAAAAAATGATGATTATAACTTTTTTTAGCAAACTGAATACAACTTCTAAAATTTGATTAACTGTATAAGATAAATGAAAAATAGATATATTGTTCATATTATAGGAACTCAATTTACTGCAATATGGTCAAACTAATATTTGTAAAGGAAATACATAAGTACGTTGATACTACAAAAATACCGATACAAGAATTAGGATGAAATATGCAGATGCAAGATATGATGTTTATTTTTAATTCTGAAGACGTCCCATAGTGTGACCGTTGTGTGGTGTTCTAAATTCCAGGATATAACTGCAATCGATTATGTTTTGCACAACACAATAATAGAATCTAACGAAAGCTAAACTTTGTGTCATACTTTCATACACACGTACACACACAAAAAAGAAAAAAAAATGCGAGAGATCTTTGTTGTTGTGATGATCATATTTTTCATCTAATCTTATATAGGTTATAGAGAGGGGGGAAATTATCTAGCCATAATCAAAAATCAAATATTAAAGTGGAGTGATGGAACATCAGTTGCCATCATAATGAATTTTTATGTTACAAACTTAATCGTTTGGATTTGTTGTTACAAAATTCAATAGAAGAGGATAGTTTTATTGACTAAATTAATCAGTATAAGTGAAAAGAATTTAGTCAGAATTATGAATTATCTTTTGATCAATTCGCCCATTAGCCAAGTTCCGAAGCCCAAACCCGAAGTCTGATCCGATATCTTCTTTCTCCAATACACCAAAGCATATCCAAGGTTTTTAAACCTTGTTAAAACTTCTCCACTTTATATATTTGAGGATTTTATATCAAAACTTCTAATTTGGGATATTTGCTAGTTTTTAAACATAGTCAAATTTTATATGTTTTATAAGTTTTTTGCGTCATCCACTTTGGAGCTTTATCTCATTCAAATCAACTTCGATTTTGACAAGTGAATACACTATGGTATAGTGTTTACGGTGACAATTCTATCGTACCTAAAATCCGGTCATTCTGATGAATATCTCCACCAAAAATCTCATTGAAAAATGGTTGTAAATCATTTTGTCAAAAACGGTTCCAACACATATGGTGCAATGGTTTTTACACACGATTCAACTCCAAAACTTATCTAGATGGAACTGAACCAACTCTTTTAAAATAAGTAAATTATAAAACATGAAAACAAAGTTAAGTACAACTTAAAAAGAGAACTTAAAAATGATTTTGATGGTAATATATTCTGTAGTATCAATTTAATATTAGTTAGAGTACTTGTTAATTTTTGTTTTTTATCTATTTAACTTAAAAACCAAACCTAATCATTTTTCCTTAGTCGACCATTTGAATCATTTATGTTTTTTTTTTTAATACAAATTACGTAAATGTGGGTATTCAGTTCATAGCTCCTCTTATATACATAGTGTGTCGTTAATAATATGAGATTTAAATTGTAAATCATTTTCCTAAACTGGTGTTGAATTAGTGATGTTGAATACCTATTCAGTATTCACAAAGTACTATCCATTTTCTTATATATTCTTACCTTTGCATTTGTAGTATGTCTATGACTTAATGTTACATCGGACGTATGCAAATATGTTTGTATATCATTTTTTTGCTATATAACGAAACGAATTTTGAAAGTTGGGGATTTATAAAACAGACAAGAATACAAGAACAATAAATGTAGCATCTAGTTTCTTGTTCAAATAGATAGATGAAGCTCTAAGCAAATGTTGTGGGGACCGATGAAACGACGACACTTTGGTCGGTGAATCTCTCTGATCTATCAACAACAAAAAATTAAGATCAAGGAAATGTCATATCCTTGTCTCACCCCTAAATTCCACACAGTTCCATGTTTAATTACAAAAAATAAATTATATTGTTTAAAACATATTTTTTTGCGTTTCATACATATAAAATATATTAAATGTTTTAAAATAATATGTATTGATTTTTGTAGCTGATAGTTTCCAATTTTTTTTATCTAATAGCAACTGCGTATTTTTTATAAAAATAGTTAATATCTTTTGAAATTAACAATTTAGTATATTAATTTGCATGGAAAACTTAATAAATCTCTATATGGAACACACATTTTATCTTTTTGAAATAAAAGGAGTATTACTTAGAGAAAAAACGTTAAAACAAATTATCATACACAAATGAAATTTCTTGATGTTCATTTTCCGAATTTGAATATAATCTAGTAATACATTTTGCTAATATATATATATATATATATATATATCATGAAATCATATTTTTTTTTATAAGAACATACATATTTATAACAACAATAAATAATGATTACATATAAATTATAATCATCGAATGCAATCTATAGTATATATATATATATATATATATATATATGTGTGATGAGATGAATTCCACGACTCCAACAACATAATCAAGACATGATAATTAAGGGATATATATATATATATATATATTAGTACGTTGACTGTCTAGGGACAACTGTAATAAACGTTAGAAAAATCTGACAATTACCCAAAAGGGGATAAAAAAAGAGACAGGCATTCGAGTAATATCAATTATTAAATGAGACAAAAAGGGATTAATCAATAATTAAGCATAATCAGAGGAGATTACATTAATGAAGAGTAAGATTGAGCGAGTGCTTAGAGGATAATAATTGAAAAAGAAGAAGGTGAATCAGCGGAAAGAGAGGCATGTCGAGTGATGGCATGCAAAAACGTCACATGGGATCATTCCAATTGCATTTCCAACGCCCACTAGCTTTGCATTTTCACTACACCGAATCATTCTGTTTGCTCGTATGTCCTCCCCACACACTATCCAACATATATATATATATTTTGTATCATCTAAACATCTATATTTTGTAAATACATATATATATACTTGTATATATAATATATGTGTGTTCCAATGCTTGCTTGGGTTGATCATTTTGATATTGGCCGTACACTTTCAATGGTTTTTCCCCCTCTGATTCTCTCTCTAGGAGTTGTAGTCATCTGTTTCTTAAACTTTTGTATATGGATTATAATTAATATGGGCATTTCCCAATAAAATTGTTTCCTCTTATACAATGAGAATTTAATGTAATACATACATATACTTTGACATGATGTCGTACTACTCGTATATATCACAGAAAACTATATTTTAAATTCACGAGAAAGATGACCACATTAGAAGTGGTCATAGTGGAAAAACTATTGAAGTTCTGGGTTCTACTTTTTGTTTTTTTTCGTTTTCTTATAAGTGAAAATATTCCGAAAAGTGGATTTGGGGGTGGGTGATGCAGCATATCTTTATTAATGATTTAATTAATATTTAAGTTATTTTTTATTAGGATTTTTTACGGTTTTATGGTTTTTATATAAATAATTTTTTTAATTATATTGTTCAATTGATTGATTATTAATAAGAGCTTTTGTTTTTTAGGCAGAATAATATTAATTAAATCATTAATAAAACAAAAACTCTTTTTATTAATAATCAACCAACTGAATAATACAATAGACCTAAAAAATTATTTATATAAAAACCACAAAACCCTAAAACCATAAAAAACCCCTAATATTAATAAAAAGAAATAACCTAAATATTAATTAAATCATTAATAAAGATATGTTGCGTCAGTGGGACAAAAAAACTCTTCATTTCTTTTTTATTTCCGGATTAGTTATTACTTCCTCTGTTTCACTGTATGTGATGTTTTGACATGATGCATATATTAAAGAATCACAAAATCAAATAATTAAAATGTATTATTTTCTTACTTTTAAATATTATTTTGTTTAGTAAAGTGACCTTAGCCTAGCGGCAGACGGTAAGTCTACTGAAGACAGACACTATCACACCCAGAGATCGAATTTCAGTTCCTACATTATGTAGGAATTAGGCTAATGGGCTGACCAGTTGTGGTCCAGTATTGACAAAAAAATATATTATTTTGCATATAAATAAACATAATTCAACCAATAGCAACAAATATCATTTTTTAGGTGAGTTTCCCACATGTGGTTAAATGGTTTATAATACCTCGAGGTTTTCATCATCTAGAACAATTCTGGCCGAAATTCTTTGATACTTGCACATTATAGGCAGCTGAAATTAGTGTGTACCGCTATTTCTGGGAATAAAGTAGCCCTCAAGATTGTCGGAAGTGTCTCAACTGATCATCGTTTACAATCTTATATATTATATGATGACCCATTTTGATTCTCGACTGTTATTTTCGCTAAAACTTCTATTAAGTTTTGTTTTAATTGTAACCTCCCTTTTGGTATAGTTACATACTCATCTCTTGTAAGATTGGTCTCTCAATCATTTACCTTTTTAATAAAGAAAAACAACAAATACCATAAAATATAAAGAGTTTATAAAGGATCAAATGAATTAAAACTATGCCTAGAAATGTGGGAAAATCAAATGAATTGAAACAAAATAAAAAATCTGGAACATAAATATATAAAAACAGAGGGAATATAAGTTTGATTGTCCGAAAGAAATGATCACATTAAAAGTAACGATGGAAAAGAAACCTTGATTTCTTTAACTTGTGTAGTCATGTCTTAAATTTCGAAGTGCACTGAACCGAATCACATCCCATGTAAATCATGCGGTAATCAAATACATACATACTGTAGAACATAATTTGTAATTTCAATTATAACTGTTTTTGTTAAGAAAAAAATGATTATGATCAGGATTTGTAGTCTACAAATTGTGTTAGTGTCGTCATTATGTTATTTTCTAGATTTGAGATCAACATAATGCACAATTGTTTTTGGAAGAAAGTATAATAAAAATGGACGTATGTAGAATTATGTTTTTTGGGTTATATTAAAAAAAATGAATGTTAGTTTTAACTTTCAAGTATATACTTTTATTGTTCATTCCATTATAAATGGGTACAATGACGAGAGGAAATGAAAAGTTAAGAAAAGAAATGGAGAGAAAGGAAAAACGTGTAATGTTGATAGTAAGATTCTGAGTTGATTGATGAGTATGAAAAAGGAGGAAGTAGTTGGGTCACATCACATTATAATCTTCGCTTTATTAACGTTGGTTTCCACATATTCTAACCTTGTTTCATACTTTCATTGGTTGTGTTGTCCTTAGTGTTGGTTGCTATTTGTTAAAACGTGTCATTCTTCTAAAAATCTCCATAACTACCACGATTTTGCATGTGTTATTTCATAGTATATATTATGTATTTATATCACTTTTTCAGTAATCGACTGTCTTGAGATAATCTTGAAATATGTAACCATGCATATATAGTTTATGTAGTTTTTTTTAAAAAAGTGTAGTTTATGTAGTTTAGTCGGCGAGTATAAGTGAAACAGAGAATAAATGTAAAATATCTGAATTTATCATTGTATAATTTATCTTTCGGATGTTTCGTTATTTTTATATTATTTTGACGCCTATATTATATATTTTCATAAATCATGAATTTTCTTTAAAAAATTCCATAATTTCATTTGATATATAGAACCAGACGTTGATGGATTTTCATGCAGAAATCATTCATCACATAAAAAAAAAAAAATCATTCATCACATATAAACTTAAACTACTATAATAACCGGTAACCTTGTTGTAATCCTAAACATTAGTCATATCACTACTTAACTAATTCAAAAATAAAAGAGGAGCGAGCCTAAACCGTTTTTTTTTTGCTAGTCGAAAGAATTTCATAATANAATAACCATACTTATTTCAAAAACAAAAATATTTGAATTTGCTTCTGATCGTCCACTCCAAATTTTTCATGTTACCGTGATCTATCTTTCGGGAAGAATAACAACCTAGCATATACAACATGATCATGGTGTAGTAATAAAATGATCTGAACAGTGAAAATAACTAATGTTATATATATATACGACATTACGTACCTAAGACTTATAGGTTTGGAATCACAGTAAGAGGGTAAATTAATATATTACCTAAACATGTAAGTGAAAGTGTATAATATTTGTAGGCATATCAATCAGTGACATACATGTGCAGCTGTCTCTAGATATGTAGAAGCTGTCGAGGTTTGACCAATCCCTCTATAATTTTTATCCCTCATCATGTAATACTCATTACTAGCAGCCACATGTTTTTCTTCTTTAAATATCTCACAATACGATATTTGTGAATATTACACAAAATAATTGTTCCAATAATTTAACACTGATAGCATTCACCTCATATGCATACTTATTTTGGACAATGACTATAAAAATTTGAAGTATATATTATTAATATACTTCTTTATGTGGACAAAAATAATTTCACCTGGCAACAGTTGAATGGGAAGTGTGTATTGATGTTGATCGTATTGCGTAATGCACAGTGTTTTTGATATGAAATGTCTCGCGGGCTTGATAATTGCATATCATGTTGTAGAAGATGTAAGAAATGAATTGTAGTCACTAACATATGATTTAATAAATGCGGGCCTAAATTTACAAACTTGTAAAAGTAGTTTTCATTATGTTATTTTTTGTTTTTTGTTTTTTTTGTTAAAAGTTGTTTTCGCAACTGAATGATACTGACCTCGACTACAAACTAAAAATTCAAGATATACATACGTTAATATTTGAGATTTATGGAACAATCAGGTTTTCGTAAAATCTATAGCTTTGATATAATACATTATAATTAAAAAGTATAATATTCAAATTTTAATTTCGAATTACTACACAAATCTTCCACTATTTTTTCTGATATAATTACTAATTCAGTTAAAAAAAACATAATTAGTCATGATAAAAAAAATTAACATCCACCTAAAAAAACAACTAATCTTCTATGATAAATATAGTTATCGAGTATTTCACTTACAGAGTTGTCTAACTAATGAGTTAAAAGGTTAACATCATTTTTATTGGCAAGCAGAAAATTAGTACTTATGGTGGGAATCAAATTCAGAGAAGAAAAAAAAAATCATAAGTCTTTTGCACTACAAGAAAACACAGCGATTGCGACGGAAATTTGCGACGGAAAAC
>OVAP01006806.1:0-11367 GCA_900406295.1 Aurinia saxatilis
TATATATATATATATATTTTATTTTTATTTTTTTTGCTAAAGACAAATATAAATATTTGATATCTCTTTAGGACTTTTTTTATAATCGGATTTTCATATTTTTTTATAATTTGGTAGGCGGATCTCTCAATATTTCTATATATTCTAATTGGACATACTATACTTAAGAAATATCAAAGGAAGAAATGCTAAGGAAAATTATCAATTAAAAAAAAAGTAATTAACAAAAAAAAAAATTACGTTACGGTCGAGGTATCATCGAAAGCGCAATCGAGTGGAGCAACAGGTACGGTTAGTGAGATTATCTATTTGAAACACTTATTACATGCATTCATTCTTTTTGAGGGTGGAGAGATGTGTATATTTTTCTATTTTTGGAATTCAAATCAAAATGATTATAAACAGTTGACAGAAATAGAAAAAAGAAAAAGGGGCACATAAAAAAGCGAAATGATGTAGGGTGGGAAGAAAGAGAGAGGTCAAAGATAAGTAAAAGCAAACCCAATTGTTTTTATTACTTTCCATGCACGAACCAGTAAAAAACCTGAATGAAGAAAATAAAAAAAAGGCATTGTAGAAGTATTTTGGCACATAGCGTTTCTCCTTTATAAAAAACCACTCACTATATAAGGGTCCCCTCACTCACTAAACGATGAAACAGGTTCTGCTTTAGACATGACAATCTCACTATCAAACCATAACTTGTCCTATTCTTATCACACACAACAGGAAATTGCAGGTGAGTGTAGATATCTCCAGAAAGAGTAAAAAAACAAAACATATATGAGGGGCCCTCTCCTCTTCTCCAGGGTTCAGTGGTCAAGACCCAAAAAAAAACTGGCCAGTCTCATGTTTTATGACCGGATTAGCTAGGACAGAGTGATTTTAGGTCACCCGGTTTTCAGGTGAGGGATTAGGGAGGTACACTTAAAAGTGACAAGTAGCGACAAAGCGACAAAGCAGTTAACAACAAGGTGGGGAACAAGGGAGATGATGTTTCTAAATATCACCGAGATATCGATAGACCCACAAAAATGCTGGACCCTTAGGATTGGACTACGTATCGACATCGGATTTGTCACTCACATCTAGGAGGACACTCAACACAGTTCCCGTTCCATTCTCTTGTTTATCCACTTTGGAAAGATTACCTTCTTTTTCTCCTGTGACATTATTGCGTGGAGAGAGAGAAGGAGAAGTCAAGTCCTTAACTGATGACAACACTAGACATCAGGGGGCAGATATGATCTCCAATAGATCTTTGTTTCTTGATTTCCCTAGAAAAATACACGACTTTATCACTGATAACGCCAAAAGCATGTCTCTCACTGTTTTGGATACCAGATTGCGACCAGGCGTTTAAGCACGTCATAGAAAATGAAATTGAATGGGATTAAACAAAAACTTTACTCTCACGTATGTGCCGAAGAGAGGAAACCAGGGTCGGCACACTGATTAAAATTGCCATCTTAAAATTAAAGAGTTGTAGTTTCCTTTTCCTTTCCACTCTTGCTTACGTTTCTAGATTCGTGGATAATATATCAAAGAAACCTGATCGTTGTTTCTGTGGAATAGTGAAACTCTTACTTGTACAGAAAGTGGGCTGGTCTTCGAATCGCTATTGGGAGATGGTCTCTGTCATGGAAACTTGTCAGCTAGGCCTGCAAATACAGTCGAAAAACAAACAAGTGCTAGTGCAGTTTATCTGTTCGTGTCCCCGCAACTGAATATTCACTTGGCCTCCTCCGAGCAGAAGTATACACGAGAGTTGAAACATCCAATAACAATTAGCAAAGACGTATATTCTCATCATAAAGGAACATGACCGTGCGAATAGCATTCAGTCAGGTGGTCAGGATAATACCAAATGATTATATATGACCAAAATAATGAATCGTAAGAACTTCGGCAGCCAAACCAAATCCTTGCAGTAAACATTCTTTAGCAAGAAATCTTATTTATATTCATGAATTTTGTGAAAATATGAATCCACAGGTGGAGGAAATATATTCTTTTACACAGACAAGCATTCCATTGCTCTGGAATATTCAAATAAACATGGCAGACAAAACTGAAAGCGGAGCATTTGAAAGATGAAACAAGGTAGCTTATGACAGGAACCCAACTTGCCTTCCGGAAGGACCTTGGGCATTGGAGCTGAAGTCAGATAACATGATATGTTGTCTTCATGTAATGACAGTAGGCTTCTCCCTCCCTGTGAATTCTTTCAGCTTCGATACAGACAAGGCAAGATCTGTAATACGAAAACAATATAAATCATTCATCACTAAAGTCATAACAGGGATATCATTATGTCTTCAAACAAATTGTGAACGAACCAATTAACGGTTTTAGAGCTATCTGTGCATCCACATCATGCTTTGAAACGTCTGGCTCAAACTGTTCAATGTATATCCGAATTGTGGCACCAGCTGAACCAGTTCCCTGTGAAAATATATTTGGAAAGTTAGGTATCTGTGTAGGAGGCCACTGAGTCCTTTACATATAAACTATGAATTTGATCAAGGAAAAAAATCAGTAACATACGGACAAACGAAATATGATTCTAGATCCATCCGTAAAAACCAACCGAACACCTTGCTTGGATGCAACACTTCCATCAACCTAAACAAAAATAATTATAAACGTGTCAGCATATCAGAAGTAAAGGCATAGTTGAATTATCATCAACATTTCTGATTATAAGCCTTACAGGGTCAGTGTATGAAAAATCGTCTGCAAACTGGAGGACATAGTTTCCTGAGAGATGAAAGTTATTATGGACAACTAAAACAAGATACTGAGTACGGAAAAAGAAAGGGACTGTGATAAGCCTAACCATAGCTTTCACCAGTATTGCTCTTAGACACGATATCTCTAAGATATTCGATCATTTTATTGGCTCCTTCAGATTCACATTCCTGATTACAGTCATAAAAGTCTGAGGCTTTTTTAAAAAAAGATTAATTACTCAGAGACATGTTACAAAGTCATACAATCTTACTTCATAGTCGTATCTGGAAAAAAAATTCCTTCCATATGTCGCCCAATACTCTTTCACGACATCTGCAACAGACATCAACTTGTCCCCTGCTTTCTTGTCCTTGTTGCGATGAGCTATGATTGAAAGCCATGCCAACACAGCCCTGTCATTTGAGGTTGGAGTCATCCAGCAATTTAAATATCACAGTAGCAATCCAGCGCTCGGGAAATGGATTGTACAAGAAAATTAAATGGAGAAGGCCTCATAAAACGATGCTTCATGAAAACAAGCACGGTTTATAAAAATAAAAAATAAGAGTCAGGAACAAAGTCAATTGATTATTCTTAGTAAGAGAGCGTATATAACTAACGGATTAAGTGATGCATGTGAGATTTCTGTGACGAATAATCAAAATTATACAGTATGTTGCTTCACCCAGGTGTTAGTGAGTATTAGGTTTAAGGAAGAGAGTACCATATACCATCCTTCTCACGGATGTGATCAGAACCCGTACCGAAACTCTCTTCTCCACATATTGACAATTTTCCAGCATCCATAAGATTACCAAAAAATTTCCATCCAGTGGGAACCTAGAAAATACAGTTTATCTAGTCAATAAAATAAACCTAAACTGTATCTAACTGAAAAGAAGGGAAATACATCTGTTTGACTAAAAATAACGAACCTCGAAGAAAGGAAGCTTCAACTTCTCGGCAACGCGATCAAGAGCCCCACTTGTTGGCATAGAACGTGCTAGCCCCTAAGAATAAGATTGATATCCGTTAACCAAATGGAACTACAATCAAATTTAAATACATAAATGGGATTTCCACCTTAGGGCCAGCATGGAAATACGGAATTGCTTCTTGTGCATTGGCTGCGATGATAGCAACAGAGTCTGAAGGAGTGACAAAGAATTTCTTTCCTAAAACCATATTTCTGTCACCATCACCTGTGAGAAAATGCACTATCATCGTGAATATATTCCAAAAAATAAATAGTGACTTTATTCAACCCAATAATTCTTAAGCTAACCAAACAAGAACATATGAAAGATCTGTCCACAATCATACCATCACTTGCTGCTCCGAAGTCAGGTCCGTTATCATGATACATGACATCAACCAAATCCTTTGCATATCTAATATGTAAGGAGGTCTGTAGAAGTTATATATCAAATGGGTATGATAGCATTTTCTCTTATGTTTGCTTCTTACGTCAAATTAGGATCTGGATGGCCATGCCCAAAATCCTCCAGGGGTACTCCATTGGAAATTGAATCCTACAAAGCTTCCCTAACATCAATCATCTGAAATGTCTAGAAGTTTTAAAACTAGATGTAGTATTTATCTTAAAATCAAAGACATACCGGTTTGGCTCCAAGATTATCGACAAAAATTGGCTTTGCATAAGCGCCAGTAACAGCATGCATTGCATCAAACATGAACCTTAATGGCAAGACAAAGAAACAAAAAAAAAAAAAAACATCATAGCCTGATCTATGTTCTTAGCATGCTGAAGGACTCTGAAACGAGGCTGAAGACGCAAATAGTAGGAACATCAACACCCAAAAATGACAGGAAAGGTTGTAGCCTACACGGCACTAGATATAAAAACATACCCAAAATCTGATCTCGAAAGAAGACCTCTGATGAGATCAAAGTCAAACACATCCTGCAAATTACACCGTGTACATCCTAAATTAACATACCCAATATCACACAATTTTTTTTGAAGAAGCTTGTGAGGCATATTCTTACCTCCATGAGCTCCAAATAGTCGGAAACGGGATCTATAACTTCCACGATAAAATTCCCGTATTTGGTAACTCCGACATGAGAAAGATCAATGTCGGGAATCTCTGCCATCTTAATCTCAGAGATCTGAACATTTCCACAACAGAGACGAGACTATTATACCAAAAAAACTGACAGGACATCACAATTTTGAGAGATGACGATCGGAAACTTAGGTATAGAGGTCGCCTCTACTTGAGTAGATACTTACTGAAAGTGTGTTTCCATAAATTTTGTCAGTAATGGTTTCAGGAGCTGGCTGACCACTGCTGTAATTAAACTGAAAATTAACAAAGATCAGGTAAGGTGATTAATTCATATCTAAACTCTGCAAAATTTTCAGCAAAGCTGATTATGAAGTAGAATTCATTGAACAAAATATGGTTAATAGTTTTCACAGATATTTAAGGTTACAGATATCACCTTGATACCCCAGTCATAATCAGGTCCACCGGGATTGTGACTTGCGCTCATAATAAAGCCTCCACTTGCCTGTTAAATAATTATAAATGCGAGTAGTGCAAAATGAATACTGAAGCGGTGAAGACGGTATTAATAGAAGAGCTTGCCTTTCTTTTCCTGATAACAGCAGAAACCGCAGGGGTTGATAAAATGCCTTCCCTACACAAGTTTGGGGTTTTCAGCTAGACAAGTAGAGGAACTGAGAGAGTTAAGGTTGAGTAAAAGAGACTCACTTTCCGACTAAAATTTGGCCAACTCCATTGCCAGCAGCAATTTTGATAATGATCTGTAAGAAAAACATATAGAGGATGAGTTGAGTTAATGAGGAAGAGGAGCAGTGAGAATAACCTGTGAAGCCTGTTTGTTGAAGTAGCGACCATCGCCTCCTAAAACCAGAGTAGCGTCCTTGTAGTCCTCGAGGGGCAATGAATTGAACAAAGCCTAGAGCAGGCACAGAAACAGTTAATTAGCAAGGGAATTGCAATCATCCTAGAGGCAAAATGGAATAAGAACCTGGATCCAGTTGGCTAGATAATTGTCCTGCATGAATACTTTGACCTTCTTGCGGAGGCCGCTGGTTCCAGTCTTCTGCCCCTCGATGGGCTTCGTGGGCAACGATTTGATCTGTAGAAAGAAGGAATAAGCTTCAAAAGTGAGTTAAAAGAAGGGGTTGGGATGGACCTTAATGCCGGAGGAAGCCACAATGGAGTGGAAGCGAGGGGTTCTGAGGCGAAAGGGTGAACACTTGGCGCCGCCGCCGAACCTAGAAAGAAGGAAGAGTGTGTCTAATCTGGCAGCGGTGTAGGCCATTGTCGATCAGAGTCAGTCGCAGACCAAAGTGTCCGTTAAAAGAGTGAAAAGAGAGGTCTGGGGAAGTGATATATCTCCGGAACCGCAAGCCCACGATTCCCACCTCTACTCACTTCGCTTATCTCCACAAACCAATATTATTTAAGTTTCAAGGGACGAGCGTTTTCCAAGATCCACCTCATTCTTCCAATTATATTCGGCTCATGCTTCTTTTCTTTTTACTTTTGGCCCAAAAAATAAGAATTAAAAACAGGTCAACTTATTCTCGCTCGCTCTTAATCATATATATCCACCACCTTCATTTATAAAAATTATTATAGACCACCACCTTCATTTATAAAAATTATTATAGAATACAGAATTTATAGTTTAAAAACCATCAACTCTAAAATCTTAAATTTAAAAAGCATTTCTATCCCTAATAAATCCTAATAGTTATTAAAAACTAAATCCTAAGTGAATAATAAACTATATAATTTTATTAAATCCTAAATCTTAAAATCCTAAGCCCTGACAAAGTTATGATTTATAATGAAAAAATAGCATAAGTAAATGAATGGTATAATAGTATTAAAATAAAATGGTTAGGTATATGTGATTTAAAAAAAAAAGTAGTGGTATATGTGGTTAATGGATATGGAATAGTGGATATATATATATATATATATGTGTGTGTGTGTGTGTGTGATTCTCTCTTAGGGATCTATTGCATCATGTATTTAGAGTGATTTTGTGTGATTTGACAAATTCAATGTTATTGAAACATATATTTTAAAAAATATTTTAAAAATCAGTGGTATTGGACTAGTGGTTTTAACAAATACCATCAAATTTAGTGTTTTTGAAATATTTTAATCATTTGATTTTAAGTGATTTTAGAGTGTTTTGGGTAGATTTTTTGTTAAAAATAGAAATACTCAAACCACATGGTTTTATGTGGAATTTGAGGTGATTTTATTATAACTCCTCAAATATTTTAAAATATTTTAAAAATCAGTGGTATTGGACTAGTGGTTTTAACAAATACCATCAAATTTAGTGTTTTTGAAATAATTTAATCATTTAATTTTAAGTGATTTTAGAGTGTTTTGGATAGATATTTTGTTAAAAATGGAAATACTCAAACCACATGGTTTTACGTGGAATTTGAGGTGATTTTATTATAACTCCTCAGAGTCATCAAAACCTCATTAAACACCAAACTATTTTAAAATCATGATCTAGATAAAAATATGACAACATGGAAGCTTCTAAAAGTTTCCTCCATTAAAATTTCTCTACTGAATTTTCTTCACCACCACCATACCTTAACATAATTTCTGGAATCCCTTTTGCGACAGACAGCGTGTAGATCAACTCTTCCTTCAACATCTTTTACTGATTTAAACACCTGTTTTTAGTTTGGGAAAATCACATTGAAAATTTTCCAAGGTGACATGTATTAACACTATAAACCTCAAAAAAATTTTCACTTACATTTTAAACATTCAATGTGACAACACTCACACTATAAACTTCTAAACTAGAAAAAATATGACATACCGCCATTCTCACTGAGACGCCAGCCATTCAAGGCCTTAACAAAAAAAACAAAAATTTTTTTTTTAATATTTATTAGTTTATCAATTATAATTAATTGTCATACTTATAAATTAATAAATATTAATATGATTGATAAAATAATAAATTTTGATTTTAATTTATAATTGATAAATGTTGTATTATAATTGATAAAATATAATTGATAAAATAATAAAGTTCAATTATAATTTATATTTATCACATTATCAATAATAATTAATAGTGGGAGAATTTCAAAATTACAACTTTTGATGTACTTTTTTCAAAAGAACCAACATTTTCACTTATTTTCTAAAATATACTAATTTAAAAGTAAAGTACCATATTAATATTTTAAATGTCTTATTAGGGGTTTATGGTTAAAGATCTAAGGTTTAGGGTTAAAACCCTAAAACCTAAAATCATAAACCCCAAAAAGAATTTGACCCTAAAATCAAAACCCTAAAACCTTCAATTTTAAATCCAAATAGTTATTGAACACTAAACCCTAACCCTATAAGATTTTAACCCTAAACCCTTAACTCTAGAACCCTAAACGAAATCTAAAATATAAAAGTGGTATTTTTGACCAAATGAAAGTGGTATTTTTGAAAAAACTCACTTCAAAAGTGATACTTTTAGCAATTTCCGTAATTATAAATAATAAATATTATAATTATAATTACTAGTCATATTAGAAAATAATAAATATTAATTATAATTGATAAAATAATAAATATTAATCATAATTTATTTATGGTAATAAACAAAACAGGAAAAAAATCGGGAAAAGAAATGAAATTATGTTACCAATAAAGATTTGACATATGTATGTCCAATTTAATAAAGAAATTTTTTCTGTTAAGACCTTGAATAACGGTGTATCACTGAGAATGGCGGCGTGTCACATTTTATCTAGTTTAGAGGTTTATAGTATGGGTGTTGTCACCTTGAATGTTTAAAATGTAAGGGAAAAATTCTTGAGGTTTAAAGTGTTGATACATGTCACCTTGGAGGGTTTTTATGCAATTTTTCTGAACTAAAAACAGGTGTTTAGTAAAAATAGGACAACAAGACTGACTACCCAGAAGCTTCTAAAAGTTTCCTCTGCCGTTTACAGTTTCTCTACTGAATTTTTTTTAACACCACCATAACTTTAACAGAATATCTGGAATCCCTTTTGCGATCACCGGCATGTAGATCGAGTCCTCCTTCAACATCCTTTACTGATTTAAAACTTAGACGAACAAGCCCGAAAACCTTATCAAAGAAATCTTACAACTTGACGAAAATCGTTGATTCTCAATAATCTGAACTGAAATATGTGTGACAACTTGAGAACTTAAGTGGAAGAGACACTTAGCTTTATATAAGTTCGCTACGGACAACATAACGAATATAAACTCTAAGTTAGAACAAAATATTTCTCTCTCTCTCTCTCTCTCTCTCTCTCTCTGTCTCTCTCTCTCTCTCTCTCTTCTTCCTTTCTTCGTTTTTCAAAGCTTCCTTCAATGTTTTGTGGAGAATTCTCATAACGATATATTTACTCGATTTTTTATTGTTAAAATCTCTTAATCGAATAATTAAAGTCTTTATCTCTCAAAATCGAGCATATCTATCTTTTCAATTCTGAAAACGGTTACAATTTGAAGTATGAGATTTTCTAGGTTTATAGGATACGATTTTGAAATATAATAAAAGATGTTGATCAATTTCGCCATCTCCGTTGCTGAAATTGAAAATTCGAAACCGATGATGATTGGTCACGATCTGGAATTGGAGAAAGCTATATAGCTCGGATTCGACGACGATTTTGAGAAGAAATGTTTAGATAGATTCGTCTCTCTATACGGTACCGAATTCAAATCTAGATTCCAATTTGTGCTCTAGTCGATTGGATTCATTCTAGGTTTAGTAGTAATCTGAATAATTTTTGTGAATTGGTTGAAAGGTGGTGATGGTAAAGATGTTGAGTATCGTTCTCACTCATGATTTTCTCGCGGCGGTGGCTGAAACCGAGACTGATGATGGCGATGGTTCAAAAGCCGAAGTTCATGTTACCGAAAGTGATCATAACCGGATTTGGATTCTATGATGAGACAGATTTCAAGGAAGTTTTGTGTTTAGCTATATAGATGTTTTTTCAAGGATGTATAGAAGGGAGACATTCATTGGTTTTTAATCTCATGTCATTGATTTAAGCATTTTATTCTTGGTGGAGTAGGATTCTTTGAGCGTTTGAAGATATGGGAGATGCTATTGATTTGAGTGGAGATGGTGGAGTCTTGAAACAGATTGTAAGGAGTGTTAAACCTAATGCTATTTCAATCCAGAGCTTGAGCACATGTCACACTTAGTTTAGCTTGACATAAACCCGTTGTGTAGCTTATGAGACAGATATTCTCATTGGTAGGCTCATGAACAATATGAGATTTATCATCTTACTGCAACCACGGAGCTGGTAGAGAATAATAATACAACATGTCGACACTGATTCTGTGAGTTTTGATGACAATGATGCGACTCTTACTATCACAATGCCTAATATTAGAGTGGAGTTTGGAGATGGGAGTGAAGTTGAGAACAGAGAAGAAACAGAGAATAGAGAAGTAGTTCAGGAGATTGAAGACAATATTTCTGATAACGCGAACAAGACCCTTCCTTCTTTTATGCATATCAAACATGAGTTTTCATATCACTCACATTGAATCATATTCTTATCTAGGAAATGATTGCTTTTGTTGATTGTTTTCTATGATGAGAAATACATGGGGAGATGAGTTTCTAATCTCGGAACCAGTTTGGGATTTGGTCATATCAAGTGATATTCTTCTATGTAAGTACCCTTTCCCATTCGGTTTATCGAAAAGTTATGACCAATACATTTTCATGCTTTGATTACTTTGTTGCTTTTAAAGATGTAAAACAGTACTCAAATTTGATCAGGTCTCTCAATTTTCTTCTCAAAACCTACAAACCAAAAGACGCCAATGATGCACCTAAAATTCATCAAGGGAATTTCATCAAATCATGACCAAATATGGAGTGGTAAGACACCTAAAAATTCCATGGCATTCCTCATGATTTTTTTATCTAATTAGATGAGATGGAAAGAATCAAATATATGCTTTTGATCTAAGAAGAAAAAACTGCAATGATGCAAGGACTTATATATAAACCAAAAAGGCTGCACCAACGGAGCCAACGACCAGAGCTTCACTAGCATTAGGAGGTAACAAAATCTATAGCTCGGATGCAGCCGGTCGAGTCGTCAAAGATGCGACAGCGGTTCTGTAGCGGAGAAGTCACATCCGGTCGTCGCTGTGTATGTAGGACGACGCGGACAGGGAAAGAGGAGCCATCAGATTCGGTTCACTTGAAAACAGAGACGATGGCGGTGCAGTAGCCATAGACTTCTCATGCAGCAAAGTTAAGTCTTTTCTTCTTGTCATTCACAAGAACTTTGCTACTCACCACGACATTACCTGCTAATATTCATGTACCATTTACATATACCAAGTGATTATTTTATTTTTTGTCATCAATATGATAGTACTAAGAGACCTCAACCAGTCAAAGGACGAATTACGGAAAAGTTGGAGGATATAACCGCTTATCCAAACCAGACCAAAAGCTAACATTAAACTTAAAAAACCACGAGAAACAGAGCAAAAGAAAAGAGGTAATAAACGAAAGCAGAGCAAAAGTTGTAGGAAATCTGACCTACCTAACCACTTAGGGACTATCAGGTTTCCA
>OVAP01006807.1:197-11367 GCA_900406295.1 Aurinia saxatilis
AAAAAAAAAAAAAAAAAAAAAAAAAACGCCAACATTCATCCTCGATTCGGAAAATAATTGGCTTTGTGGAGAAAAATGCAACATTCATCCTCGATATTTCTCCACAATTGGCTTTGGATCAAATTCTTTCCAAAAAAAAAAAATGTCTTCTCCAACAATTTCAAACTTGTTCTCCAATCCCAATATATGAACCTTGATCTCCACCAATCAGTATCTACTTCACCAAACTTGCCAGTGTGTTTATCAGTGAGCTTGGGTTGAACAAGATACGGTGCTTTGGGTCAACAACACTCTCCACGACTCTCTGCAACAGAGCAGATGGAAACATTGAGTGTTTGTAGCATATACTTGGAATACAAGTGAAGGAGAGAGACACTCACAACATCATTGATTCCTTGTTCAGACAACTGTTTGAGATCTATTGCTATTTCTCCATCTTTCGGGACCAAGAGAGTGTTGATGTAATATCCAGGCTGCATACAAAATTGATGTTCTTAGGTACCTTAATAGAGTGTGCGTTTTAGCAGATGTGGTTCAACCACTCACTGGATTCTTGAGCCGAATATTAGGATCTCCATGAGTTCTGTTGAGAGCATCCGCAATAGCAATCACAAAGCAGGAAGCAGTGAAGCCACTTGTTTCTCGATCTTGGGTACCATTCAGTAAAAGTACCTGTAATCAGATTAAAGTTTTCAGATCAACAAGGTAGTTTTTCCACCATTAGTATTCTTGAGGACCTTCTTCAGCAAACCTTACGACATAACCTGGAAGAAATAATCTCCCCAACACCAAGCAGAACCTGGGGAACAGAAGAAGACGTGTTATATAAGGGTCCTTGGGAACGATCAATCAATAAAACACCACAAAGGGTGACAAAATCTTCCCCTGCACCATCAAGCACACAAATTTCATTGCGAATTCTTACCAGTGATGGGCAAATGGAAGTGAATAGGGATCCCATTGCGTAAATGATACAGTCCACGCTTTTTAACTGCTCCAGCACTGTTAGGTTAACTGGTGGGAAAACCTATTTAATGAAAATAACACGGTACATTAGTAATGGCAAACAAAGACATTCAACAGAGAACCAAAAAGATAGAGTTGCTCCAACGGAAGCAGAATTATCAGATATAACATAGAAGAAAAGCAATAAAGGGATTCTACATACAAAATAAAGAGTAGTTAACCTCATGAAGCAGATTATTTCCTTCACTTGACATGTAAAACACTCTTTTTATCTTTGACTGCAGAGCAGAAGCCGAACAATGTCTCTACTAGAAGCACAGAAATACAATGTAAGAAAAACAAATATGTGTTGCAAAATCGACATCCTTTTATTCATACACGTATATGGTATCCTTAGTTCTGGTGATCACCATAGAAATTCAATGTAAGATGCTAAATAGAACACCTTGTCAACGGTCTGCATAGTCCCACTGGTAGGGTGAGAGATTTCATTCTGTCCGCGTATTACAGTCCCATCCTACAAATTATGTAACAAAAACAGTAGTAAGATTGCATTTAAATTTAACACGAAATATACGAACCGCCATAGTGGACAAACATCAGATTACATAAAATAGCTGCTGGAATTAAATAAAAATTAAGCTTCATACCTGTAATTCACATCCTAATGTAAGCCTATCATTTGTTGATATCACTGGGAGGACCAAACTGTCACAAGGAATCTCAGAAACACGTGAAAACAGGAAAATCGCAGCATCTAAAGACTGGAAAAATATCCTTGCTCCTGCAAAGAAGAAGTTCCCAATGCTACAAGGAGGATATAACGGGAAAGTAAGTTACATAAAAAAGCAACAAAATTATACACAAATGAAGCTGGGGAAAAAATCTTCAATACCTTCCATTACTAAAGCAAAATGTGTCATTAGGCCGTCTAAGAATCTGTGTCATAGAATACAGGTCAATTAAGAAGTTTCAGAGAAGAAAGAAAAAAAGAAACCAAAGGAATAAGGAGATGGAAATGATAAAATTTGATTTCAACAAAAACATATTTCTCTATATGAGTTAACATTATATAAACCAAGTAAACGTACCTCATTCTGAAAGTAAACCAAGAATGCGCGGATTGTTTCTCTGTAGGGTTTTGATACACCATCCCACAAAGAATGATTAGCTTCCACGATATCGTACCTGTCAAAATTTTATCGTAGTACACAATATATTAAGCATCACCCCCACAATAGTGAAGACTACCGACAATAGGGGTATATTTGAACAAGCGACGTAGAGAGTGAAATGTGTAGGTTAAAGAGTAGAGCACACTATTATGTTCACAAAGAAAAGAGAGACATTGGATAAATTACCAATCTTTCTTGGCCTTATGTGCATCTAGAGGTAAGCGATGGCCGAGCAAACGCCGAACAGCCAGTGCTTCTGAAGTACTTTCATCAGAGAGCCTTAAACACCTGGAGCGTATGTCACCAACCGCTGGGCCTCCTATAACCCTTAAAACAGCGAGTTTAGATTACTTGTTAAGAAGCTACAAAACATTGTTGGTGAGTGGTAGAACTTACCGAGAACTCGAACAATCTCAGCAGTGCTTCCTCCATCATCAGAGACAGGAAGAACATGAGCGACTCGGGTTGTTAATTTCTTCAACTCTTCTACCACACCGTTAAATCCAGTGCCGCCTTGAGAGCAACAAATGTAACAATCAAGTGGTCCTCCAAATCAAGGTACAATTATCGAAAGCTGATGAGGATCTAATTCAAAACGCCACAAAGACACGAAGTGGATTTACCTGAGAAGACGAGGAGAGAAGGCGGGTCCACGGCAGCCATTAGAGGAATGGTTTTTGTGCGTAAAAGAGAATAAAGAGAGAAAGGAGATGGAGCCTTGTAGTGGACGAGACTCCCAAAATAGCAAATTTCCGCCATTACCTAACCGAAACTGACCTCTCCACATGAAACATCTCTACCCTCGTCATATTTGTCGGATTCCTTGGGTTTCGTTCGAAATTAGCACTAACCCAATCCTAGCCACAATTTTACGGCATTAGAAAACAAACATCATCGGTTCTCTTCCTTGTTCGGTACCAATCTAATACATCAATGTTAGTTGGTTCGATTATATCAATCTCAAAACTCAAAAGTTCAACCTACCCGAAATTTAATTCAATTGTTGGTTTGGTTTACACATAATGAAACAGTTCAAACTCTTCTCTCGCCTATCTGTAAAATTCACCGTCTCACCGCTTAAATTTCATATCTGGAACCACCGCGTGGCGGCTCCTACAACACCAGCCTTGGTTCTCTTGTTCTTTTTGTTTCTTTGCTTGTTAGTCTTTTCACTCGGCTTGGGGGTTCTTTGGGGTGGGTTAATTGGGGTTTGAGATTGAAGATGGAAAGGAGATCGATCTTCTTCAGGACGATCTCTTGATCCTTGAATTAGATCAGTTCCTCTTTCTCTGTCTATCTCGTTTTTCTTTAGGCTGCTACGAGTCTTATCAGATCCAGCGACTCCACCCTCTTTGCTCCACCCATTTGCCCCTTCTCCTCTGCTTGGACTTTTCATCTTCTTGCATGAAGGCTTTGAAGACTTTCAACAACTTTAATTCAGTTCCAATTTGATGTGTTGGCGGACCTGGCATCGTTCAAGCTTTTCTTCGGAGTTAGTGTGTGGCCTTCCTTCTTCGGAACTCGCAGGCTCTTCCTTCAATAATGTTCCGCGTTTTAGATTCCATCTTCAGTGGCGTCGCTCTGTTTAGCTGCACAGTAAAAAGAAGAATTGGAGGTGGCTCGGGCATAAGACTACTGATGGTTCGTTGCGGCTTCCCTCTCTCGGCTCTTTTATATGTGCCTTGGACGATTAGTGTTGATTATCCTCCGGCTTCCTCCGGTGGATATCAGATGGTGGTCTCGTCATCTTGCATGCCAAGGTTTATCTAGTCAAAAAATCTAAATTGAATTAGGTTTTGTTTGTTTCTTTGTTTTCATGTTTAGTCTAGATGTTTAGANTTTGGACGATTAGTGTTGATTATCCTCCGGTGGACATGAGATGGTGGTCTCGTCATCTTGCATGCCAAGGTTTATCTAGTCAAAAAATCTAAATTGAATTAGGTTTTGTTTGTTTCTTTGTTTTCATGTTTAGTCTAGATGTTTAGAGTCCTTTGTTAGTCCCCGGTTTGTTATCCGGCTATGAACTCTGGGGCTATATATGTGTGCCGCCGGCTGTGTGCTTGTGTTGTGTTTTCAGTAAGGTCTCTAATAAAATCCCAAACGTTAAAAAAAAAAAAAAACAATTCATTCTAACTTTTTTTAATCCTTATATTTTTATCATGAACTAGATTTACTTTTCTTTTTTTCACTGAATTTGTTTTCTATTGATAATAAGATACAAAGTTAGATAAAACCGAATACAACACCAGATCAATTTGATCCAAAGCCAAATTTAATTGGATAGATAGCTCAAGAATGCCATAACCAAAGTCCTAAATTTTAAGGAAAAACCAATGTCCATAAAGATCTACATGAACCAACAAAAAAAATGTGGAGAAAAGAAGCAAACAAACTCACAGAAACCCATCCAAAACCTATGATTAACGAACAAAGAACCACAATCAAGAATCTAACTCTAATCCACCTAATCTTCAACCTAAAGAGTCTAAGTCTATATTTTTTCATCTCCACAAAATGTTAGCCTTACGAAAACTAACTATCTAGCCTCTTTTGACAGCATATGAGCCTCCTTTACATTCATAAACTCTTGTTTTATCATTTTCTTTTCAGTTGCTTTGTTTTTTTTTTAAAGATTTGATACTTGTTTCATCGTTGCTTTGCTTTGAAGATTGTCATTTCATTCATCCTTGTCCTTACATTTGCTGAGAAGTTTTCTAAACTAAGTTCTCTTTTATTTATCATTTAATAAAGTATTTTTGAGTTTATGTTATTCATGTTTATCATTATGCCTTTGGTTGTTGTTAGTTTCATCATGAGTAAGTAGTCTNAAAAGATTTGATACTTGTTTCATCGTTGCTTTGCTTTGAAGATTGTCATTTCATTCATCCTTGTCCTTACATTTGCTGAGAAGTTTTATAAACTAAGTTCTCTTTTATTTATCATTTAATAGAGTATTTTTCAGTTTATGTTATTCAAGTTTATCATTATGCCTTTGGTTGTTGTTAGTTTCATCATGAGTAAGTAGTCTTTCAGTTAAATCTAGGGGAGTCTAAGGTTTATTAGTCATTTAGCTAGATGCAAATAGGTTAGTGATTTGGAATCCTCCTCCTAATGTTGCTTTAATGCTTAAACTAGATTGTTCACCTAGGTTATGATTATAAGTTAGTCTATTAAACGAAAGTCTAATAGATTGCTAGATAACACACTAGGAAAGCAAAATGTCCTTAGCCAATGAAAGTTGATGCTAAGGCAATTTGTGAACATATCAAACNCATTTGGAATCCTCCTCCTAATGTTGCTTTATGCTTAAACTAGATTGTTCACCTAGGTTATGATTATAAGTTAGTCTATTAAACGAAAGTTTAATAGATTGCTAGATAACACACTAGGAGAGCAAAATGTTCTTAGCCAATGAAAGTTGATGCTAAGGCAATTTGTGAACATATCAGACCAAATTCATTATTGCTTTCCTATTATTTCCACCCGAAAAAGCTGACAGCACACATGTTCTAAGACGATGCATAAAGAGGTGATGTGTCAGCAAATGTAGCATCGAAGAAGGTGTGAAGATCATTGAAGAGGAAGTAGGTGCATTCTCCCTTCGGAGGACAGCGAAAGTTAAGAAACCGGCGAAGCCTGCATAAACTAAGAAAATAGTTTAAAAACTAGATGGGGATTAGTTTTCACCCAAAATAATTATGCAAGCGCACATGGTTTAGCAGTAGTACNCTAGACGGGGAATAGTTTTCACCCAAAATAATTATGCAAGCGCACATGGTTTAGCAGTAGTACTTAGGGATCAGATCCCCAGGGAAAGGGCTACTACGCTGCAAACTTATGAGATTTAAATCAAGCTAAGAAATCAGTTAAATTTTGTTGTTTTGTGAGTCCTAANGATGGGGATTAGTTTTCACCCAAAATAATTATGCAAGCGCACATGGTTTAGCAGTAGTACTTAGGGATCAGATCCCCAGGGAAAGGGCTACTACGCTGCAAACTTATGAGATTTAAATCAAGCTAAGAAATCAGTTAAATTTTGTTGTTTTGTGAGTCCTAATTATCTAAAAATGCTGAAAAAACCTAAATTAAAACAAGTAAAATATATTCCTTGAGAACAAGGATTTTGTAAGTAACACAAATTAGACTATTAAGACTTTAAGCAGCCGGTCAATAAAGAGTATACCTAACTCAGTTCCAGTCAAACATAAACCACATGACCTCAACATAAGAGAAGTCGTGATCTCTTCTAAGAAATCAATATGTTAACCATATCCATAGTACTTACGTGTGGTCCCTATGAACAGAGCTTATATTTTTTCATATTGTATCTTCTACCAAATGGTTTGTTAGCGAAGAGAATATAGCATGAACAGTTAGATGTACCTTCTAACAGTTCTCAATTAACAAATGCAAAGACAAAGTTAATTATAAAGGGTTGTGATTCCAAACCTATATGTTAAGCCATGAAACAATTGAAAAAGTTTAAACCCAGCTATCAAACTACTCTCTCATGAAAAAACAAACCATGACAAGCACTAGATTGATCAAAACAAAAACCATGGGTTCAAATACATAGATTATCTCCCCAAAATTAAGAAACAAAATTACAAAGAGATTTTAAAAGGTATTAAAAGAAAAGTGCTCTCTCCAAGAGAATTGGTGTTTGGAGAGGCACACCTCTCTTCTGCCACGAAAATATGATTTTATACAGAGAGTGGCTCGTCTTAGGGCTTCAGAAGGGATATGAGAGAAGCAGGAAATAAGGATCATAATATTTTATGTTATCCTCTCCAATTGATCGATATGGATAATTAACCATTCGATCGATTGTTATCCAAAAATATATTTTGAATATATAACCATTGAATATTCTCATAAGAGTCTCGAATCTTTTTGTGTTGCTCCCTCTCAATTCGATTGATTGATGCTAAGACATTTGATCGATTAGGCTTTAAATCTTCTTGGGCTTCTAAAAAGACAGATGACTTGATTGAGCTTTTTCTCCTCGTTTATTTGGCCGAATGACTTGATTCCAAATACAAATGAATGCTACTTATGTGGCTTTATTGTCTTTAAATTAATCCCATATATATATATATATATATCCAAAATGCATAACATCTTCAGTTAAGCACGAACTTCTTATGCTGGATTGTTGTCTTAAGCAAAGAAATGCCCGCTTTTGCACCTAAACGCTTGTATTTTCTCAAAAACACTTTAAAACATAAAAAGATGAAAACCACCACTTTTTCCAACAAAAATACGTGATACAATTCTCTTTGTGAAGAATAGCTAGAGAAAGGATCACAAACTGAAATTTATCTTCCATTGTACTGTAGATCACAAACAGTATCCCCGGCCCAAAAGCAAGAAAATTTGCCCAGGGACGGATCCAGAACAAAAATTAGTATGGGGCACAAATGAAATTATTATATATAATTATACAAAAAAAATTTCAAAAATATCATTTAAATTTTGATTTTTGGAAATTGAAATATTGTTTTTAAATCATTTAGATTTCTAAGAAAAATATAATTTGATAGTAATGACTTCAAACTAGTGTGTTAAAAGGTATAACTGTAAAAAAAACACAAAATCTTAAGTAAGAAAAGAAAAGGAGTAACTAGTTTTGTGAAATTTTAAAAGAATTTTGAAAGAAACAAGTACAACTAATCAGGAAGGGAACTTGGGAAATCAACAAGTAAAGAGGTTTATAAAAATGAAGTACCTGAGAGTCGAACTCTTGCCCATTTGATTTATTTGAAGAGAGCAATAACAATCTAGTCTACTGTTATAATGTCAACTAGAATCAGAAAATGTATACAAATTAGTATGGGGCACATGCCCAACCTCTTTCCCTATATCCGCCTCTGAATTTGCGGGAGGTAGCTGAGTAAAGACTAGAGAGGCGAAAGTTTTTGGAGGCAACTTCAAAAATATTAAAGGCGTCTTCGGAAAATAGTTCATCCCATTCTTCAAAGGCTTGATCATCCATCTCGCTCTCTTTCTCTCTATCTTTCTGAAAAGTGAGTGAGAAAGAAAATGAAGATTTTGATAAAACCAAGGAATCCTAATTGTTCTTAATGNAAAACCAAGGAATCCTAATTGTTCTTAATGTTGGGTTTGATTTGGTCTATTGGTCAAACTCATAGTTAGAAATAAGCTNCTTAACTGGTGAATCACCATATGAAGTTCTTCATGAATGGAAATGGGAGCACGAAGGAATTCTTCTGAAACATGATCAAAATATATGAAAAATTTGATGCTTTTGACTCAATGTTGATTGGAATATGTGGGATTTGGGTCAACAATTGATTAACAGTTTGGATCCTTAGGTTGTAGAAAATTTTCAGAAGAATCTCCTCTCTCATACTATTCTCCAAAGAGTCGCATTGTGGATGTTTTTTTACCATGGACCCTAATTTTATATTGACTCGGTAATTTTTTTTATTACATGTCACATAGAAGTTTTCAATAAATATATTTTGTAAATAATAGGTAAGGGGATGACATGTGGCACAATTTAATAAATTATAGTTTTGACACATGCCGTATTCACGTGAAACAAGTTCAACTTTAAAGATATGGAACCGTAGAAGTACTAGTGTATTTTCTCAAACCTAGATCAATCTAGTTTCTATAGAAAAGGAAATGAGCAACATAAATGCCCGATACAATGTAGATCAAATTAAAATNATAAAATATGCCAAAAATCAGAGATCTAATCCCTCGTGACGTAAACCCAGTCAGAATCTGGCAAAAGGCTCTCGACCTCACTACGTAGCTTATCCAGAGATCCTTGTAACTTGTCTGACACGTCATTTTCATCATCATGACACACTAGTGATTTGGTACTTATTGCATCGCACATACTCTTCTTCCGCAACATCTCCATCACATTTTCTACTGATTCTAAGTAACATTCCTCCACAACATCATCCCATGATTCGTCATCCTCTTCCGATGATGTTTCGCCATCCTTTAGCAACTCGTAACCACCTCTCCACTTCAAACTCGAGTCCTAATTAAAATCATAGAGATGCTTCAGTCAAAGACAAAATAAGCAAACGAGCTATATTGCATTTACTATATCGTAATATGAAAAAAAAAANTGCATTTACTATATCGTAATATAAAGAAAAAAAATCCTTCAAACTTACCCTATCTTCCTCGTTATGGTGTCGGTAGAACCTAGGGCTAAAGTTCTTTGCAGTTATCCCCAAATTAAGTTGGCACATGTTTTCAGAAACTGTAGTCTCGTCTTCTTCCTCATCATCAAAATCATCACAATGGCAATCATTGTCATAACAATTGTAATTTCCTTGTTCTTGCATCAAACTCTCTGGAACTTTTGAAGCTGCCAAGGAAATTAATATTATACATGTCCATCAAGAAACCAAGTTTGGGAAACAAAAGGTGCAAACTTTGTAGCTACTTAATAGAATATATATATAACATGTACATACCACACATAGCCCAGTGTTGATTCGGTTCTTCTTTCACCTCCGAGGAAGGTTTTCCACTACTTGGTTGTCCGGTCAACTCTTGCTTAGGTTTGTTGACTATGTCTTTGGTCAATTCTGTCCAGAGTTGAATACTCTGCAAAAGAACAAAAAGCAAACAAATCGACTCAAAAGTTATAGATATTGAGGCAAACATGGGAATTTTAATTATTTAAGGGAAAACGAAAAATAGATTTGATAAAAAAAAATTAATAAAAACTTCTGAAAAAACCCAGCGAAAAAAACACTCTTCTGTTTTTGATGTTGATAAAAAGAACATATATAATTTAAACCTGTTTACTCAAGCGGACAAAATCAAGACAGAAGAAGAAGTTTAGTTTACCTTTTGTATAGTTTCGTCAGCCTTGGNTTAATAAAAACTTCTGAAAAAACCCAGCGAAAAAAACACTCTTCTGTTTTTTATGTTGATAAAAAGAACATATATAATTTAAACCTGTTTACTCAAGCGGACAAAATCAAGACAGAAGAAGAAGTTTAGTTTACCTTTTGTATAGTTTCGTCAGCCTTGGATAATGCAAGTCCAATTTCATCCATCAACATATCAACNAAATCAAGACAGAAGAAGAAGTTTAGTTTACCTTTTGTATAGTTTCGTCAGCCTTGGATAATGCAAGTCCAATTTCATCCATCAACATATCAACCCAACGGCAATCTTCTACGCCTCCCATCTTCTTCAACAAAGGTTCTCTTTTATTTTCTTAGTAAAAGAATTTTGGAAACCCTAAATAGAACCAGAACGATATGAATGTCTCAAAATCTGCTAAAAGAAAGAACACTTACAATTTATAAGGAGAAATCGCGAGGTGAAGTTGTAACTAATTAATTAACTTTTCCTCGGAACACTTGGAGAAATCGAGATTGGGGCTTTTCCTTATTTTTAAGAGCTTATGATTCCCGTAAATAAAGGAATTTCCATATAATTTTATATTATGCAAACAAAAGTATATTATATTTTATTTTAATAACTAACAACTAATTACTTAGGAAAAACTGCCTATTTAGACACCAAGTGTTGGAGCATGTGACTATAGACTCATAAAGAATTCATAATGGTCTAAATATACACCAACTTATATAAAACATCACACGACATCACAATCTATAGTATTTCGGTCTAAATCATCAAACCGTTAACTGATGTTAGTTTTTTCGTGAGAATTGCTGACGTTGCATTGTTGTGCTAGACTTTGATGCCATGTCAGTATCCACATCATTTTTTGGTTGGGCCAGATCCAATATTGATGTGCTAAAGCCCAAATTAANCCAATATTGATGGGCTAAAGCCCAAATTAAATAATTAAACCAAAGTTCTAGACCTAAAATTGAACCGAAAATTGAACAAAAAACATTGAACCGAAAATTGAACATGAATCAGTTTTGTCTTCCCCAATAAAGCATAAACCAATCATTAGCCCATTACAAACGGAACAATAAATCTTCTAAGGATAGTCTTTTTCAGTGTCTTCTTCATCCTCTGAAAGTCTGAATCCTCTGAACTCTCCTCGG
>OVAP01006808.1:0-11366 GCA_900406295.1 Aurinia saxatilis
TAAGGCTTGCATCTCTTATGGAATAAACACACAACCACATTATTCACAACATATTCTAGTTAGTCTTTTATTTCTTTCTTCTTTTTGTGTGTTTCCGGTTGGTTCCAATTAACGAATTTGCTTTTTTGGTTATATGCCGGTCGTGACTCCGGTTGGATCTCGGTTGATCTACCAAGCTTTCTCGGTTTTTGTTTTATCTGGGTTTCAATGTAACATTTTAATTTGTATCCATTCCTTTGTTGTAATTTTGGACCTATGTCTAAATACCCACTTCAATATGTTTTCAGTTGACAAAAAAAAGAAGAAGAGGTTTATGTAGGTTAACATAATTTCTAAGAAAATGAAAACTTAATTAGGGAAAAAAACGTCAAGAAAAAATTAAGAATTTTTGTGACACTTTCTATTAACAAATTTCATTAAAACGAAAGTAAATAATCAATGTAAAAATTTATTTATTATTTTTTAGCATATGAAAGGAAGATAAGATTTTAGATAATCAGTGTGGATATTTTATTAATCATTTTTCAATTCAAGATAATAATAATTTTAAATTTTTATATGTCAAAATGACGTCATTTTTAAAAAAATAATATCGTTTTAGTTTATCAGAATTTGTTAACTTAAGTTAACACCGTCATTGTATTTTAATAAATTCTTAAAGTTACGTATTTTATAGAAATTTAAAGAAAAAATAGAGTTTAAATGAGTTTTTCGAAAATCATGATTTATCGTCAAATGTTTTGGTTTTTTCTTACATTTTTCCCAAAAACTATTAACAAGTGTTTGTTAATGGACCGCAATAATCTTGGTTTAACATAAGTCGACTTTCTAATAAAAGTCCCAAACCTAATACAAGTGTGTCTCTAGAGATTTTGGCAAAATATTGAATTTTTCAAACATCATAGACAGACAGAGCAGTGTCATAAATGAGGTCATTCTTCTAACCGCAAGGTGCAGCTTCACCATCTTTATGCTCCTCTCTCAACCATCATAGACTGAGCAGGGTCATAAATGATTCTCTGATGTCCATTCTACACAATTTCAATAGATTAAATGGTACAATGACTATAACAAACCAACTAGAACCACTTATTTGCCTTCCATGCATGATATATCTGTTTTCCTAGCTTCACAAAAACTGGGATCAGAAACTTACATTACTGAGGAAGTCTTGACTCAAAATCTTATGAAATGATCCATGCAAATGAGGTCCATCTTCTACCCACAATGTGCTAGGACACCACACAATGCGAACAAGAATCTCGTTAACAACAACTCTTCATCAAGTCATCTCTCCAGACAAGCATGTCAAATTTTAGATGCATAATATGCATTTGTTTTGGTGTGATCAGTTTGGTGATATATTATCTGTGTTATTAAGCTTTTATTAGTATTACCTTGAGATAAGTATCAATGACACAAAGATCTCACTATAAGAACAACTTTTCATCAAGGCATCTCTCTAAACAAGTTGTCAAATTTTCGATACCACATCTTCATCATATGCATTTGTTTTAGTGATTCATTGGTTGTGTATTAAAAGACGTTCTCATTGTTGTTCCTCTATATGTTATAACAGCTTATTGTGTTGGTTGTTTACATATTAATACAAAAACTAAGACATAGATTTTCTCCACCTTGAAGGTGTTGTTCTTCCACCTTTCACAAGCCTTGTCTTCATGTTCCCTGGAGTCTGAGGCTCAAACCTTTCACAATTCTCACCTGATTCTTCCTCCCCACTCATCATCATCACCTTCTCAACATTTACACTTCCTCTAATGCCGAGCCTCTTCCACCGGAAAAAACCTTTACTTCCACCACTACTACTCTTCTTCTCCATAAGCCTCTCCAGCTGCAAATGCATAGCCCCACATTCACTCTGCAGCCTCGCCACATCCTCTCTTAACCTCCTTATTTCCGCTTGCTGAACATTCATCTCACGTTTAGACAAACACCTCGCGGCAGAGCCTCCCTCGAAGTAATGTGAACCAGAATGGTTCGTTGGACTCCTCGTTGCACTACTTATCGAGCTACCACTCCAATCGATCTGTCGACTTAGCTTCGTCTGCTCGGTGAACAACACTCTGATGATTGCTCTCACCGGTAAACGATCGTTCTGAGCCGCGTGAAGTGCTGCTTCTGGTGATAACTTTCTACTATCAATAAGTCTACAAAGTTCCTTCCTTTCTTGCTTCAACACCTTAGGATGAGCCTAGAATAGAATCCAAAATTTTGAATTAAGTCTAAAAAATTGCCATACCTACTCGACGGCTACACTCACCATGAGGGCATGAGTCGGGTGGTAAAATCTTGAAATAACTTTCAAGAAATGCAAAAAAGTTTAAGCTTTTATTTGTTATTACTTATTACCTTGAGATAAGTATCAATGGCCCGGTACAAGCCATCCTCTGTGGTACGAGCATGACTAGGAAGAGCTTCGATTAAAGAAACAAACTCCGGTAAGCTCAAACCACCTTCAACAGCAGCTTCAGCGAGATAAGAGTCAATAAGCTTCGCCACTTTAACAAGTGAAGCTCCGGTTTTAACACCTTCACTATCCAATCCACCGAACTTCTTGACAAGACGAGTCACGAGCTCAACGTCGAGTAACGTCTCACTCGTGTGACTAAAGGAAGGTATCATTAGCTCCTTGAGAGAAGCTTGGTCAAGCTGCCAAGATACTCTGGTTTCAAGCTCCGTCAAGTAATTAGGATTAGCTCCGACCATTTTGGCAGTGCGAAGAAGACGGAGGAGGAAGTTGCAAGGAACAGAGTCTTTCTCCGGAGGGAGAATTCCGACAAGAGTCTCGACGAAGAAACGTTTCTTCATAACAGAGGATGTGATGCTCTCTGGTTGTGAGTCGTTGGAGGGTTTGGAGTCAATGTTGCCGGAGAGATCAGGGAGCCATTTGGAAGCGTAATGAGCAATGATGGAACCGATGAGGTCTGGTCGGATACCTTTGGATTTGATACCGACGATTGTTTTGACGAAGTAGTTCATGTCTTGGATACAAGAGTCGTCGAAGTTGGTGTAGTAGTCCATGTCTCCGGCAAAGGATGTGATTGTGGTGGGTATTGGTTCGGGCGAAGGTGTTTTCTTCATTCTTTTGGTGGGTTTTATATGTGTACAAGTGAGCTGATGATAAGCTCGATGTGAAGTGCAGGAGTAGGATGTTGTTTTATATAGAAAGCAAAGTGATGATGGTCTTTTTTGTTTTTCCTATGGTTTTTGCTCCAAAAAGATCATCGCATATAGTGTAATCATGACTTGGTGCAATTTTCGAAGAGAGCCAAGTTTTGGGTTTCTTAGAAAATGACATTATTCTTTTCTGAAAAATATACAAAAAATATAGTAAATTCATATATATATATATTTGTTGAAAAATTATATACTCCCTCTGTTTCATAATATATAAGCAGTTTTGAATGTTTTTTCTTGTTTCAAAATATAAGCAGTTTTAAAAGTCCAATGCAAAAAGTAAACATGCATTTAAATTCTATTGGTTTCCAAAAATATTAGTAGATTTATTTATTTAATTAATTGAGAAAATAAATCACTTTTTGTAAAGTATTTGAAAAAGTAAATATTTTTTTAATATGTGTGCTTTTAGTTAAAACTGCTTATAAATTGAAACAGAAGGAGTATTAAATTTCATTTTCGTTATTATTTGATGTACATCTAAGTATCTCATATTCTATCAAAGGAAACCAATAATATGATTTGGTTTCGGACCTAGAAACATAATCATGTAACTAGATTTTTAGTGTATATATATATATATATATATGTATATATGTATCTTCATGTAACTAGTAGTACATTAATATTTAAAAAATGTTACGAAATAGTGAAGAAGATATATGTATAATGAAGTTAACTAAATGCAGAGTTTTCTCTCTTTTTTAGATAAAAACTAAAAAGTGCAGAGTTTTTCTTAGAGTAGATTTTTTACGTTTTTGCTTACATGATTTGATACATATGCTACTGTGAAATCTAGAGCCATGACATCAAATAGTAGTTGAGACAAAGCCATGGACCTACATATTTTAAGTGTTTTTGGTGCTACCTGATTTGATATATATGCTAAAGGTTACATTCAGAGATGATATGCATGATCTTCAATGTTGGAGGATTGAGAGGCTGTGGTGAAAGATAGAGATAAGAGAAAGATGACGACAAAACACCCTCTTTGATTTTCCCAAAATATATAAGAAAATTATTACAAAGGGAATATTATGAACGCATAGACTTGTTCTTATTCTCTGCTGATGCTAATGTTATTTGTATCCTAGTGGTATCCAATTTATTGCTTAGATACAGCGTACAGCGGTACAATAAAACGAGTTTTACAGTATTTGTTTTGAGTTTGATTGTAAACACATTATAAGTTTAGTTTGGTTCTTGACCATTTTGGTCTGAACAAGAATCACCTAAAATGTATCATTGTATGACGAAACTAACAATAAAAATATTTATAGAAGTGTATAACACACGAAAGATTGCAGTTTTGACTGTAAAAAGAAACTACCTAGGTAAGATCATCTATGTATGTATTTAGCTAAAGACAAATGAATCGTAGTCTCTCTGTTTCCATCTTTTGTAATATCCTTCTCTCCATGTGGTTTTGTAGATGAAACGACAATAAAATGGTCCCGTTTTAGAATATTGTGACCATCTCCGTTTGTCTCATCACAGCTACACGTACATACCAAAAATAAGATTCGCTCTCTAGAGCGTTTCTTTTTGTTCTCACTGCACATTGACATCACATCGTGAGTGTGATAACACACCAACCAGTTTAGCCCATCTACAGATGTGTGCTTGGCTGTTCTTTTGGTTTTTAACTCAACTTTGGACAAGCTTCACTGATTCACTTGTTTGTTCAAATGCTGGATTCCTGACACAGAGTCTTGACATGTGAACCAAGAGATTTAGCTACTGCTAGCAGGATACAGACGATCACACGCTACACTGTTATGTGATAATGCATTGAATCTGTGAGTGATCCAAACGTTAGAATCATCATCTGCTGGATCAGGACGCCTCCTGGTTTTCTCATTGAGCTTATCTTGGATTCAGGGAATGAGAATGTTTACTTATGGTTTGAGCTTTGATTCAGGTGATGAGAGTGTTTACATGTGTCTTAAGATTTGATTCTCAAGTAACCTCAACAAGATTAATATAATACCATAAGCAACTACTAAAGAGGCAGGATCCCGAATATAAGGCGATGCNAATTCAGGGAATGAGAATGTTTACTTATGGTTTGAGCTTTGATTCAGGTGATGAGAGTGTTTACATGTGTCTTAAGATTTGATTCCAGTAACCTCAACAAGATTAATACTAATACCATAAGCAACTACTAAAGAGGCAGGATCCCGAATATAAGGCGATGCAGCCATGAACTTCAAACTCTGTACTGAACCTCGTCCTTGGCGTCTCCTGGAGACAAATTAGTACTCATTGTATGTGACTAATGCTTTCAAGAAGGGTATGATCTCTGCACTGTGTCCTTCGGCTGTTACACCAAAACATCATGTGTCTTACAATATCGCGTAGTTGAAAACAAGGCAAAAGAGCATCAACCCAAGCGGGATCATCTTCTTCAAAGTAATAAGCTCAGACTCAGGATTTAGCAGACACAGGAGGCTGGCCATCAGTTGATGATAATGCAGAGACCTCTGTCTTAAACANTATTAGTACTCATTGTATGTGACTAATGCTTTCAAGAAGGGTATGATCTCTGCACTGTGTCCTTCGGCTGTTACACCGAAACATCATGTGTCTTACAATATCGTGTATTTGAAAACAAGGCAAAAGAGCATCAACCCAAGCGAGATCATCTTCATCAAAGTAATAAGCTCAGACAACAGGAGGCTGGCCATCAGTTGATGATAATGCAGAGACCTCTGTCTTAAACACAAGGCTGGTTTTTCTTTTCTCTTCAGCGATTTGGAAAAGATTAAACCAATCTCCGACAGAGAGTAATTGTGCATACTTCTAGTTATTCCACAGTGATTTCTCTATCTTACTCCAATTTTAGTTCACAGTCTCGCAAATTTTGTTAAAGCATCTCTTAGTTTTTTACTACCATGCCAAAATCTTAATTCCTATGTTTGTAACCCAGAGCCTGTAACTAGGTTCAAGTAATTACTCCAAACATAGCCTACAATAATAACATAATCTATGGTTCCTTTGTATCATCAGGATTCAGGAATATAAACAAATAATGAGACAAAGAGAGTTTTGTAGAAATCCAAATGGGAAATGAGAATGTAGTAGAGATTATGTACAGATGAACCAAGTTGAATAAGCGTACAAGTATTTGTGTTGAACAGCATATGATGAAAGTATAAGTAGTACTAACATCAATTTTGATTTCAACCAAAGGTTTTTTCACTGCTGTAGCACATGTAAACGAATCCATCTTCGTCTTTGTAAGTTTCGTATATCGAATCCATCAAAGCAGCTGCAAAAGAGAGCATTATAGATCATCAAAACAAAAAGCCTTAAGCCTACATAAAAAAACACACAAAGCTAAAACCAAAACTCACCTGTTTGAGGAAGAGTGTTGTTGACAAACACAAATAAAGCTTTACCAGGAGACAAATGCAATCTAGCACTCAAGATGTATATGAATTGACCAACCGACATATCTCGTGGAACCAGAAACCTTAACATTTGAAAACAAAACTCAACAACTCAGAATCATAAACAGAGATGATTATTAAAATTACAACTTAGGATGAAAATGTTTTTCTTACTTTTTTTTCTCGATTGCAGGAAGATCGGTTTTGCAATACTTCTCAGCAATTACCTGCAACACATGATCATCTTAGGTTAAGAAAATCAATAATTGAATCGAAGATTAGAAATTGAGAACTTACTGGAATCCGAGTAGGGTACTTAGCGATTATCTCCCTCGATTCAGCGAGCCTTTCATCTGCCAAAAAAGAATAAAAAAATTGACAATTTCAAGCTTCAAATTCAAATCCAGAAGCAATCATTAGCAAGATCGAAATAAGCAGCAACCTAAAGTTAATTCTTCTTTGAACGATTTCATCTTCGACCCACCGCAGATTTCTTCGTCGTGTCGTGTGTTTTTTCCTTTTCTCCAAAAGAGACGACACTATCAAAATAAATAAATTGAAAAAACAAATTAGATTGGTTTAATTATTTAAACTGTATATACATAAACATCAAAGCGGGGATAGCTCAGTTGGGAGAGCGTCAGACTGAAGATCTGAAGGTCGCGTGTTCGATCCACGCTCACCGCAAAGTCTTTTTTATTTTTTAATTGCAATCGGTTCGGTTTTATGCTCGTTTAAATTGGTTCGGTTCAAATTAATTTTCCACCTGTCCGGTTCAATATTAAATCTCTAAATCATCAGGCCGTAATATGGGCTATTTAGTCATTTATCAGCCCAGTTCTCTAACAATCTCTAATTGCGTTCAAACTCAAAGTGAGAAATTTGATTTGGAGGAAAACAAATTCTCTTCTATAGCTTAGACGAAAATAGAACAAACACTTAGCACCTCAATACACTTTGTAATTAATGGTCATTCGTCACGTACAACAGAAACTGGAGTCTTTCTAAATGGATCAACTTGAGCCAGTTTTGCAGCAAGAGTCTTACTCGGGAATATATTATCCGCGTGCATCCTCTCACTCATCCCATAAGCAGGAGTCTTGCCGTTCAGATAAGCCATGAGAACGGCTTCATACTGCACAAGCTGAGCTTTATATCCTGCTTCTTTCATCCTCAGGAATACCTTCTCTGCGTTATGAACATCGCCTCTTTTCGCGTATTCCTCGAGAATCAACATGTGAGAAGTGAACATAGGCCTCGCCTTATTACTCTTTGCTGCTTTGTTCAATATCAACTCAGCGTTACCAACTTCTCCAGCTTTGATATAGAGCTTCACAAGTGTGTGCCATATCGATGGGTCGATCTTTCCCCCTCCATCCGCCACTCTTTTGACCAGATTTTTGCCTTTTGCTACCATCTTGTTCTCTGTGTATATCTCCATGAGGGCAAAAAAAGGCAGCATAGGGAAAATCTTGTATTTCTTCAAAAGTCTCTCAAACATCGCCTCTGCTTCTTCGATTTCTTTCAGCTTTCCCCACGCTTTAATGGCAGCAGTGCAATTATCAAATCTCAAAGTTTGATCAGCAAACTTACTCAATCTTCTCACGTTGTCAATGTCTCCTATTTCTGCATAAAGGGGGAGTAGTGAATAGCACACCCATGGAGTTTGGTCCAAGCCTTCTGCTTCTACTTCCTTCATAACTTCTTCCGCTCGCTCTTTATGTCCAGCTCTTATGTAGAACTTAGCCAGGCTAGCTTGTATTTTTGTACCTAGTTCAATACCTTCTTCCTCCATTGTCTCCACAATCTTCTCCATTCCACTTATGTCCCCAGCTAAACCTTTACTATTGATTAAAAATTTATAGGTACCATGGTTCGGCTTGATGTTTTCTCTCTCCATTAGTAACAAAACATCAGATATCTTCGCCCTATCATGCCTGCTGTAGAGGAGAAGCAGCTGGTTGCAAGCATACACGCTTGTGGGAAGCTTTAGTTCTCTCATCTTGTTAAAAACGTCTTCGGCTTTTTTCACATGGTGCTTATATACACAATTCACCAGCAGGATTCTGTAAACTAGTTCTCCCCTTAAAGATTCTGGAATATGCTTCACAAAGTTTTCAGCTTTTTGTAAACCATGAACCTTGGTCACCAAATCCACTTGCGATGCGTAATTTGCCTCTGTGAACTCAAACTGTGTCTTAGCTCGTAAATACTCCAACAGCTGCAAAAAGCAAAGCAAAGACATACAAATTAAACAGAACTTATATATGATAAAAACGATTAATGTGGCAAAATAGAGAATGAGAATACTTTTTACCTGCAAACACATAGCATAGGAGCTGCGTTTACGCAGATTGTGTACAGCGTCACCAACCTCTGCTTGACTTAAATCTTTTCCTTCTTTAACCCACTCATCAAGAGCATCTCTCACTGATCTAAACTTAACAATGGATTCATACAGCTCGCATTGAGCTCTTTTCTTCGTAGCTTTTCCCTCATTTGAATGCCCTACTTCGACTTCAAGATCATCTCCAGAACCATTCACTACACTACCAAGCTCAGAGTCGAATTCAGAATCATCTTCAGTTCCCTCTTTTACATTTCCTGTCTCCTCTGGTTTAGATAACTCCTCTACCTTGTCTTCCTCATCTCCTTTGGCATTTGCATCAGCTACAGAGGAAAGCTTATTGATGCCAACAAAGCGCAAAAACGCATTTGCCGAATAGGATCTGACTAAACCTTGGGAACTATTAAAACTCAATCCAGAAGATTTGAAAGCAGTTTCTCTATCACCACCACTTGCTAATTCTACTTTACTAACCGCACCAAACGAAGTGTGCCCAATGCTAGATCTTCGACTCCTTAACACACCAAAACCAAAAGACTCTCAATCCAAAATCATTCATAGAAAAAGGAATTAAATTTAACAAAACCCAGAGCCTATAATAAAAAATTACGAAACTTTTACATTCGAAGAATCTTCGAAATCGAGTGCATAATTTCCTTTCAACCAAACTAGTTCAATACCCTGAGAAAAGATTGGACACTAGCAGTATGAGCAAAAGCCAGAAATGACGAACAATAAATACAAAATTCAGTGAAAATTATTAACTCTAAACCCAGAAATGGAGAATGTAATGAGAGAGGCTTACGATTTGAGAGATTTTTCCGGCGGGGAGAAGTGAAGTGATCAGAAACCACCGCAAACAAAATTTGCGTTTAGGGTTTATCCGTGCCAAGGACTGTCGTTTCATTTCCCAACGTGTGAGGCTCGATAAAGGGTATATTGGTCAAATTCATTAAGGGGGTTCTATTTGTTTTTGGTGCCAATTACAAAACAACTTGTTTCAAATAAAATGATTCGAAAGGATTGTATAAATTTTAAAGAATGGAGAAAAGAAATAAAAATTCTCTGTAAAACCATCATTCTTTTTTGTATATTGGATATGTTTCTCTGAAAATCAAAAGAAGTGAGTAAACATTTGTATTATTATTACATAAAGCTCAAAGAGCTAGCCGTTTAAGACAATACAACCATCTTTGTATGATGATCTCATGATCAATCTGTAAGGGAAAATTGAGTGGCCTAATTAACTTTTAATCCTCAGGAAAGCATAATAAGAGGAGCATTAATTAGAGGTACAAATGATGATCCCTTGATTTTGCATAAGTGGCACGATGTGTTATAATATTCCCCATGCTACAAATCTGTCTCTGGTTTGGGTTTGTATTCAAAGAGCCATGACATGAACCGATGCTTGGGAATAGCTTTTGAGTTTCATACTTGCTTTATTACATACTTCTTTGGCCTCTCTACCCTTGTTTTCTTTATCGTTTTTAGTATTATGACATACCAACAAATATTTTCAAAAGTAAAATGTGCGGTTAATTCAAAGCTTAGTGGCAAAAGAAAAAGTTGAAATTTACTTGAGTCCACCATGTTCATATTTTGCCAAGACAGGGTAGTGAGTCAGAGAAATGAAGTTGTGGGGAAAACTTACTAATTACAGTAATTAACTCTTAACTAAGCTAAGTCCAGAAATTTCCACGAAGCATCATCGCTTTCTCAATTCGCACACTCACTTTGTTTTGTTCTCTGTAAATGATCAAAGATGCAAAAATTCTTTATTTGTAAGCTCTCTTTTCATCTTCTTCTCCTCCAAACCCTCAATCATTGCAGTGAAACAATTCTGATCACCTAAACTGCTACAATGTAAGCTCTCTTTTCTCTGTTTTTTGAAATCGTCGTTCCTCTTTAGATTTTGGTGCATCTCTTCTAGCTTGAATCCCCACACTAAATGAGCTTTTGCGTTTTAGAACGTTGAGACTATTTGTTTCTTTTGGTAAAAGCTCAGAACAACTTCTTGTTTTCCAAGCCTTTTATGCTTCAAAAATTGGTTGGCTTGGGTGAAGATTCGTATATATATACTTTACAAACTGGCTCTGACTCACCTTCAATTTTTTGGAAATGTAATCTTGAGAATGGTAGAATTTGTTTTTGGTACTGTTCAAGCCATCAAAGAGGTTAGATTTAGTAGGATGAAATGTTGGCTTGCAAAGTTGCCTTGTAGTTAGAATGATTATATCCGTGATCTCACTCTCCAGTTATATACTCTGTTGTATCATATTTTGTAAGTCTTCTTCTCTTCTACAGTTTGGGAATATCTCAGCAGGCTAATTCCTCTAGCTAGGCACATTGAATATGTTGCAATCGAATGGCGCGCGTGGCTACAAACTCAGTTTCAAGGGACCACACCTTCTTACGAAAGTATGTCT
>OVAP01006811.1:0-11361 GCA_900406295.1 Aurinia saxatilis
AGATTACATACTCAATGGAAGTTGGTATGTATTACATTAGATTTCATGTTCTACTTGTGGTGATTTTGATTTGGATGATACGGTAAAGAGAATGCATTCAAAGTTTACAAATTATTGGGATGATATGGCTCCCATTATCACTCTAGCAATATGGGAGCTGTTTTAGATCTGAGGTATACGCTACACATGCTTAAATCAGCTTATGATTAATTGGATCCAAGCACTTCTGAAAAAAGGTTGAAACTGTTACGAAGAATTTGAGGTTGCTCTATGAAGAATATAAGACTAAGACTTGGATTCCTTCTTCTAGCATTTCTTTGGCACCAACTCTAAATGAACTCCTTACAGAATCGCCACTTGAAGACGATTTGGATTATGTAAGTATTTTTCTAATTGTAACATTATAAGTTCATAATCAATCTTTATATCTATCTAATTTAATGTTGAATTTTTAGGATCTTTTTTAGCTAGAGAGGAGCATGTTACCTAGTTTGGCTAGAAGGAAATTGAATTTTGATGCTTATTTGGAGGAAGATAGGTTAAGACTTACTGCTTTTCAAGAGATTGATGTCTTAGACTATTGGAAGAGCATAGGGCAGCGATATGGTGATTTATCTTTGTTAGCATATGATTTTATCAGTATCCCTATCACTACCATGGCATCAGAGTCGGCTTTTAGCATTAGAGGTAGAGTGTTGAGCCCATTTCGAAGCCGTCTTCTTTCAAAAAATATTCAAGCATTGTTTTGGACTCACAATTGGTTACGTGATTGTGCGGAATTCGAAGGTATTTTTCTTACTGTTTCTTAATAATTGTCTTTAAATTATAATTGTGTTATTTAAGTAACTCATCTCACTAAATTTTAGGTTATATCAAAGATATGTTTGATGAAGAAAAAGAGGATGTTACAAGTCGCTCTAGAGTATGATTTATCTGGAATCGTGTTCTTGAAATTGTAGCTTTAGTTGGTGCAAATGGAGCTTTGGTCAATTTGGTTTAGACTTTCATGGTGTTGACCAATACTTGCTTGATTCTGGTGGCAGCATCTACATCGTGGCGTATAAGATGTAATGGCCTTTCCTTTCTATGCTCATTTTCATTAGCTGTTGATTTGATTTCCATAATGAGCAGAGAAAGTAAGTTTTGCAATTGTATAAGGGTGGTCCAGACAAAACAATTGACCAATACTTGCTTGGTCCTGCACTTTCCTTTAAGGCAAATATTCTAGAACTAGTGCTTATGAATGTCTATTCTCATTTTGGAAATATATAATTTATTTTTAAAGATGTTAGATCTTTGCTCCTAACTTATGAAGCCAATGAACATGACTATGTTGGGGTCCTGGACATAACTGTAAAAGATAAACATTTTTTTTACAATCTTGTTATTCTCTGATACTAAGAGTCCTCCAAAGAAGACACCGGCACCCAAAACGACTTCGTGGAGAAGATGGTATCAAGTTTTTGGCAGTTTCTTCGCCCATATACCATGTACAACATAGTGATGTGAGAGTTGATTGTTTTCTGTGTTTTACCGTAATTTTCTTATAATATATATTTTAAAATATTCCTTATTTCGACTCTCTAAACGCTAATGAGAAATATGACATAAAAAATGATATATATATATATATATATATATATATATATATATATATATATATTTTTATTGTATTATAGGCCTAAAAACATAGCGATCATAGCGATCAAAAGTAGAGAAAAATTGATTCTGAATATAATAAAAAGAGTCAACAATGGCCCATGTTGGAAAAACAGAGTCAAATATCATAAGAATCTGAGTATAAGGAAGTTCCACCTTATCAAATGAATTAATGGTGAATATATGTACAAAATGTATAGTGAAAATCTAGTATACCCAAATCTCACACTTAAAGAGAAAAATTTATCATGTAGAAAACCAAACCTACAAATGACAATATTAGAGGATTGACTAAAAATCCGACGTTAAAAATAAGCAATATAACAAATGAAATAATTAATTTATAAGTTTTTTCCCATATAAAACATAGAAAAGATAACGTAGAAAATATAAATATTATTATGTATATCGACATATACCATAAACAAAACCTTTTGTTGGACAAACGATGTTTCAACTATACATTCATCGCATCCACCAAATAATTAAAAAGAAAAACTGGACAATTCAAACTAAGGTTTTTGTTTTTTTTGTAAACCAGGTTAAGGTTCTTTTCTGTTATTGTTTTATGTAGTTAAAATAAAAAATGATAGTTTGGGTTTCTAATTTTACCATAAATATTATAAATATCATATTCTCATCAAAGGGTTTAGAGCCAAGGAGGGTTGAGTCCGAGTAGAATAAAAGGTATTCGATGGAATTCTTGCTTGAGATGGAGATGTAAGTTATCTACATAAACCTAATTTTAAACATTTTATGTGTTAGCAACTTAGCATATATAACAATATAGATGTGTTAGTTTCTGTTTATTATAATTTGTTTTGGTTTACTTTTTTCCAAGCATTTGGTTTTATGTATTACCTATTTCTTTCATCATCATACAAATATGGACTACTGTTTTTATGTTTTTACTGATATAAGCACAAATACGTATTATCATATATAAATTTATATGAAATTTATGTGTTGGCTATTTTTTAAACGAGCATACAAATACATATTAATGGTTTTATGTTTTTACCGATTTAAGCATACAAATACAAGTTATCAGACAAAAAATGTATATGTGTGATCTTTTACTATGATATACTCTATCCTTTCCTCTATCTTTCAATTTTTGTTTCTATTATTTAGAATCCAATCAACTTTTATATGAGATTTACTTTTCATTGTTGAAAAATAATATAAAATATCATATATTTGCATATAATATGTATGAAAACATAATGCAAACAGAAAAAGGAAAACTTTTTCACTAACAAATTCGTATTTACAAATATTAATAATATAAAAAATATTAATATTCTGATCCGCGCAGGTGTGGACCATCGCCTACTACCTTTTTTTTTGTCACCACAAAATTTTATTAGAATAGATAATGTGGCACGAAGCCTTACAACCAGAAAAGTGTTAACTCACCAATAGGGAGGTAACCTGAATAATTGAAAACTACAAGAGATAGAAAGTTCAATTAGCATTATCGATATCAAATTGATCGGCCAGCCAAACAGGTCCATGAGTTGCGATGTAAGATTGATACCGATGGTCTTGAGTGACACCTCTTGCTATACGAACATCTGCCTTGTTTGCAGTTGAATTAACCATATTTAGTGACCAGGCTTGCAACGATTGTAGATCCCAAAAAAATCCTTTGTACTATGCCCCGAACAGATGGGAACTACGTAGGGTTAGATAAGGCATCCTTTATTTGGGTATCCAATACTTCAAAGATGATATTCTGCAAATGAAGGTCCGACATGCAAGTTGCAGTCCATAAAAAGCATTATAGCCCATCCTGAAGAGAAGATGCAGAATTTGTAAAGGCATTACTGCCATGGAATAATGGAACTCCCAGATGATTAAATACAACCCAACCCCCGCCACTGAGTCTCCTTGGGTGGACCCATGATGTTGTTAAATTACATTCAATTCCAAGGAGAGTTGGTTTCCTCCAAACTGTTGCAACAACCGGAACACCCCCAGTATCCCCAGGGTGATTAACTGTTGACTAAGCTTGACAATCCTCATGTGCTTTATCCAAGATAAATTCTGCCGAGTGTTGTGTATGCTCAAACGTCAAACTGTTTTGAGCCTTCCAAAGTTGCTATAATAACCAAGGATAGGAAGCCAATATGTCATTGCTATTATCCTGCGATGCTAGGAAGTGTATATTAAGGAAAACGGAGTTATGGGAGAAACCATCCGGGGGAACATTTAATCCAGACAACTCCCATACCTCCGCATCTCTTGGACAACTAAACAAAACATGACATATTATTTCTGGCTCTAATCCACAGGCAGGGCAGGTCGCATCTAAATTCATACCGTGTGTATTCAGCCGATCTTTAACCGCTACGGCTCCTGAAAGACATTTCTAGAGAAAATGCTTCACCTTAGGAGATGCTTTTACCTTCCAAATCTTCCGCCAAAGTGCTTTTTTCCAGAGGTGGCAACGGAGCATTAACAGCATTTGCCACCGATATAAGCACTTGGTAGCCAGTTTTAACCGAGTAAAACCGGGAAGTTGAATAACCCCAGTAGTAACCATCCGTAAGCGAAATGTCTGGCTTAATTTTCTGAATCAATGAGAGATCCACATCGAAAACTAAATCTTCCAACATAGGGACATTCTGATGAATTAAGAATCAGTAAGTCCGAAACCCGCGGTCCGGATCAAATGACCTCTGCTTCGGCATAGGAATGCGAGGCATAATTTCATAAATCCAGTGCCAGAAGAATGCTAAAGTTGATCGACCATCTCCAATAAGGCTCACTAAACCTTTGTGTAAAAGTTCACGGCCAAAGATTATACTCCTCCATGCATACGATGGACTGCCTCCTACCAAGCAATCTAGAAAATCATAATGAGGAAAATATCGGCTTTTTAGTAGTCTGGATAAAAGAGAGTCTGGGTATCCACAAGTCGCCATGCCTATTTACATAACAATGCTGGATTAAACAAAGCAATATCATGAAATCCTAGGTCTCCATTCTCCTTGGATACACAGTTTTTGCGAGGCTACCCAAGTAATTTTCCGACCGTTGTTCCCACTACTCCACCAATATTCTGTCATGGCGCTGGTTAATTTTTGGCAAAAATCTTTGATAGTCGGAAACAAGACATTGCATAAAAGGGCTAAAGCAATGGACTTTAGAAGAATTTTCTTTCCACCATTAGATAAGGCCTTTGCAAACCATCCATTTAGTCTAGATCAAAGATTTTCATGTATGATACTCGACCCAAAAATAATTGAAGATTTTGCAGGAGTAATCATTTGTCCCAAGGCATCACTATAAAGTTTTGAACATCGTAATATCTCATTGCATTCCTCAACCGGAGCTTTACATGTAAGCAAGCTATCGTCAACAAATAAGAGATGATGGACCAATGGACCTCCAGTCGCTAGGGCAATACCATGTAATTTTGCCTCCCTATCAGACTGGTTGAGTACATTGACTAGCGCCTCCACTCCAAAAATGAATAGGAAATGCGACAACGGATCCTCGTAACGAAGTCCCCTCTCTGGCTTGAAAAAGCCATGAGTTTGGCCATTCAAAAGCACAAAGTACGATAGATGTGATGCAGGACATAATCCAACATACCCAGATCTCTGAAAATCCAAAGCTGAAGTAACCTCTATATAAATGCCCATTCCACACGGTCATAGGCTTTCGACATATCTGTCACATATCTGTCTTGATAGCCATGAACTCTTGGTTAACAAAACCATTAGTCCGTAGACCATGTATTAACCCATGTGCTATAAGTATGTTGTCGGTGATTAAGCGTCCAGAGACAAAAGCTCCTTGTGTGTCAGAAATCAGACCTGGGAAAATAGCTTTGAGACGGTCACACAAAATTTTTGAAATAATTTTGTAATGAACCGAGCAAAGACTAATTGGTCGTAAATCCTTCATGTGAGCTGGAACCGTCACCTTTGGCAGCAGAAAAATATGCGTATGGTTCCAATCTTCCGGTAGGACCCCAAAATTAAAGGATGCAGTTTCCTCTTTCACAAAGCTGGGCCGACAATATGCCAAAACTGTTTGTAGAACACAGCCGTAAAACCATCAGCCCCATAGCACTTGAACCTTTAATGCTCATCGTTGCACGTTTAATTTCCTATGGTGTTGCCGGTTGTGTCAGTAGGTCGTTCATTCCCGCATCCACTCTTGGTTCCAGCCCTTAAAATAGTTCAGACATATACCCAGGGTTAGTCGATGTGAACATATTTCTAAAATAATCCACAGCAATCTGCCCCTTTGACCCTTGAGAGAAAGCCTCATTTCCTTGGTCATCCTTGAGCATCAAAATCCGGTTTTGAATGTGACGTTTTTCACCGAGTTGTGAAAGTATCTTGAGTTTTTATCCCTCTCTTTAAGCCATTGCTCTCGCGATTTCTGTTTCCAAAATTTTTCTTCCTCACTATAAGCTTGAGCTATTTCAGCTTTTAAGCTAGACAAGGTTTGCGGGTCTGGATGTAACTTCGCAACTTCAAGTTCATATGCATCATGTAACGCTTGAATTGGTTCGCAGAATTTAAGTTTGACACCCGTTTCCAGCGAGATAGCTCTAGTAGAAAATTATGAATGCGAGATATTAAAGAGTGGGACGTAGAAACTAAATCTCCTTCCCAACCCTCTTTTTATCACCGCTTCAATACCTGGCTTTTTGAGCCATCGTTTGTCGAAGGTAAATTTACCTTTGCCAATAATCATGGGATCATAGACATAATTAATTAGAATAGGTCTGTGATCAGAACCCCATAAGTCTAAATAATTCATCTGTGAGCGTGGAAACATATGAAACTAGGCATCATTACCAAAGCTACGATCCAGTTTACACTGAATCCAACCACATGATCTCCATGCTACCCAAGAACACAAATTTCCAGAACTTCGTAATTCCCTTATTTTACAATTGGTAGCCAAAGCTCGAAAATCCGAGAAAGTGTGTTCATCACGAGTAGGACCGCCCAACTTTCATCTGCATGGATTAATTCATTAAAATTGCCAGCTAATAACCATGCATCGTCTTGATTTATTCCGATATGGGAAATTAAATCTCAAACAATCAACCGTCTCTCCCTTACAGGATCTCCGTACACACACGTAAGATAGAAGGAAATGGATCCAAATTGAACATTCAAGTCCATGATCCTATTATTTGAAAAAGTACATCAACAATGTAACTAGATTTCCACATGAGAGCTAAGCAAGCCACTCAAACCAGCAGGCTCTATAGTAAATAATTTATTATACCCCAAACTAAGCTGTAAATCAACCAAAAACTGATTATTCTGTTTCGTTTCCATAAGAAATAAAAAATCAGGAAAATATTTTCGACGCATCTCTCTGAGACGAGAAACTACTTCCGGACCTCCGGCACCTTGGCAGATCCAACTCAATATGCTCACTGGGGGAGCAGTGGCTTCAAATTGGAAGCCACCATTTTTGGTTGTTTCTTCTTGTTACGGGAGTGAGATTTCGATGAACTCTCAGGACGAGAAGCAGATGAAGTCGAAACCAGAGCATTGTGATCTTTTTTAGCCATGGAGGGCCTGTTTTTCTTGATAGCCGGAATCAAAACCGGCTCCTCATAGAAATTCAAGGCTTTTCTCGCATGTTTTTTTTGTCGTTAATGACCCGGAAGGTGGAAATACTAAGGCAGCGTCACCTTTCCACCAGCTAGGTGCCTTCCGAATGGGGCTGGGTCTTTTAGCAACTTTACGTTTGGGTTGGTTAGCATTAACTGCTGGAGCTTTTCGTAAACGCCTACTACCTAATAAAAGAAGAAAAACTTAAACTTTTTAACGTATTTTTAATTTAACATTTGAACCTAAATATATAAATATTTTTAATCAAACATAAAACTTAAATATAAAAATTAAGATATCATACATATGTAAAAATTAATCCACAGTTTTGTCAGAGTTATTCACCTATGTAGTACTTTTAAGGCTCTAACTAGTGACTATATGGAAACAAAATTTGAGGACTGAGAGAGAATTGTAAAAAAAAACAAAAAAAAGTGGTTCTTCTTGTTTCTTCTTAAATTTGATTGGGAATACTTTTGTTCAAATTTTGTATACGAGAAGGAATGAAGGGGAATCATATGTTAAAAAAAGTTCCATACAATTTGTGTAAAAGGAATAGAGAGGAACTGAATGTTCCTTTTCATTATTTTCCCTTTTAGTGGTCACCATTTGGGCTCTAACTGGTGACCACTATAGAAATAAAAGGAATGACGAGGAATAGAAATGAGGGAATGAAAAGGAATGAAATGGAATTAGTAAAAAAAAGTGGTTCCTGTTGTTTCTCCTCAAATTTGATTGAGAATATTTTTGTTCAATAATTCTCTGCGGAAGGAGGAATAAAGAGGACCGAATAGGAATAAGAGAAACCAATAGTTTCTTACAAATGGTGTAGGTTTTAAGGAATGAAGAGGAATGTAATATTCTTCTTCATTCTTGTCCCTTACAAATGGTGTAAGTTTTAAGGAATGGAGAGTAATTCAATATTCTCTTCATTCTTTTCCTTTTAATAGTCACCATTTGGAGCCTTTGAGTTTAAGACTACTATTCCTACCATATAACGTTTCTCTAGGTTTCAAAGTTTTCATTTATGTTTATAAAAATCACATCACTTAATTATCCATGATCAAAGTCATATATACTTTTTCCAGTTTTTATATGACTGGCCATTAATACATAATTATTTGATGAAAAATGAAAACAGATAAATGATATAGGTTATATGATAAATTATTTCAGTTGATCTAAAGGTGAAGTTTGGTCCTCTCCTTCTCATCCTTAATCATCTTGTTCAATTCACTGAGATAGCGTTTATGCAATTCAATATTCCACAAAAGCCTTCGAAGCATTCCATACCCACCTCTGACAGGATCAAGCTCCCATGCGACACCTTCAGCGAGTATGGAAGTTGCCAGATTTTGTTTTTGTTCTTCAGGGGCAAGTCTCATCATTTTAATTATCGTTGGCGTACCAAACAGTTTATTAGCACTTTCGTATTCACCTCGTCTAAAAAAGAAATATTATTTTTAGAATAATAGTGTCAATTAGAAGTTTCAATAATAATATCTATAATAAAAATTCAACAAAAAATACTTAGTAAAAACGGATTAGAAAGAAAATACCGTTCAGGTGTAAAATATGGAGCAAATTCACAATTTTTTGGGCATTTTTTGTTTTTGGTGGTGCATACTCCACATGGATCACGTTTAGGTTTAGCATTGGCTCTTGGGGCTGCCATCACGAATATAATTTCTGAGAGAAAATCTTGTATCAGCTAATAAATATGAATAAAAAGATGTTATTAAAGAAGTATTTATACATAAAATTTTGTAAAATACAGTCAACATAAATTTATTAAATATCCATATATAAAGGATGTAATAAAAAACTTGACAAAGTAATATCTTCTACTTTTGGAAACAGTTCGAGATTTCATTTATTAAAAAATTAATGTTATATATATTACCATAATTAAAAATATACATAGATGGCCAAGCTTCCAATATTAAAAACTAAATTTTTAATCATTAAATGTGTAATTAACAAATACTACCATTTTATAATAATAATAATAATAAATTGTAATCACATTTGATTTGTTTTCTGCCGAGTGTCACCAAAGACTTTGAGGGTATTAAATTATTTACCTAAATCCATAATTAGTAATTACATTTCTCACTCATTATTCCACCCTCTTCGTTTCTTCGCATGACTTCATATGTGTTCATTCACGTACGAAAATTACTGAATTATTCCAATTGGTTGCTAATATATATATGAATCCATATATTAGCAGAATTATTACCGCCCTCTTCTATAATCAACTCGTTCTTCAGCTTTAGTCCAGAGCCGGATGGATGGTAAGAGAAAAATCATAGGCTCTAACTGGTGACCATTATAAGAACAAAAGGAATGATGAAGAATAAGAATGAGAGGAATGAAAAGGAACAAAATTTGAGGAATGAAAAGGAATTGTAAAAAAAAATGGTTCCTTTTGTTCCTCCTCGAATTTGATTGGGAATATTTTTGTTCAATAATTCTCTGCAGGAAGGGGAATGAAGAGGAACGAAGAGGAATCACAGGAACCAAAAGTTCCTTACAAATGGTGTAATTTTTAAGGAACGAAAAGGAATTCAGTATTCCTCTTCATTCTTTTCCCTTTTAGTGGTCACCATTTGGAGCCATAGTATTAAGTACTATGAGAGAGGAATCACATATATCATGTTCAATTAATTTGTATCCACAAACGGAAAAAGGAAGTTCCACAATGAATCCATATAGTCAGAACAGAGGAATGCATGTCTTGGAAAAAAAAAACCGAAGGAAAAATAGAGGGTGATATGAGATTTACGATAATAGAAGATTTAATACATTGTTTTTTACTCCCTCCGTTTTTTAAAGAGTGTCGTTTTAGGCTTATTTTTTTGTTTCACAAAGAGTGTCGTTTTCATTTTCCAATGTAACTTTTAATACTAAATACCTAATTTAACCTCAAAACAAAGAAGAATATGAACAGTCAACTTATTATTTAGGGGCATAACAAAAATTTTAATATATTTTATTAATTTGTGTGCAAAGAGTCAAAACAACATTCTTTGAGAAACAGAGGGAGTACAAAGTAACTTTAGTGGTTAATAGATTTTTCAGATTCACTATGTGCACGAGTTTTTAAAGGACATTATTATCACAAAACAAGGTTTATGGATCCCATCAAAATTTATTCTCTGGACGAACGAGTATCATATTGGCAACATCTTTGATTAATCATGGTTTAATCAAACAAGAGGAAAATTAATGGAAATGTTTTAAGACTGAATTACAGTAGCTAAACTAAAAAATAGCAAATAAATCACAACCGGATATGGAAACAACAAAAAATTAAATCTAAGACTAGGCGCACTCACACAAGACTTTCAAATATTTCTAACTTTTGGAGAATCTTTGAACAAAATTTAAACATGGAGTTGTGAAAAGGCCAAGATCACCAATAACATAATCCTCTATAGTAATGTGAAACTACTTCTCAAATCTATTGATTCCTAGATTTCATAATATTAGATTTTATACATCATTCTTGGCAAATTAATTTTTGTGCTTAATAGTTTTTTGAGACCCATTCTTTACACGAGTTTTTAAATGACATTATTATCACAAAACGGACCTATAAATCCTATAAAAGATTTCTCTGAATGAACGAGTATTATTTTGACAATGCCTTTGACTAATTGGGGTTTAATCAAATGAGAGCCAAATTATAAGGAAACATTTTGAGACTAGAACGACAGTACCTAAACTAAAAAACAGCAAATGAATCACGAACGGATATGAAAATTTACAAAAATTAAACCTAAGACAAAGCAATCGCACAGGACTTTCAGATAATTCTAACATTTAGAGAACCTTTGAACAAAATTTAAACATGTAGTTGTGAAAAGGTCCAAGCTCACCAATAACAGAATCCTCTATAGTAATGTGAAAACTCTTATTGATTTCATAATCCTAGTTTTTAATACTTCATTATTGGCAAAATAATTTTGGCGTTTAATAGATTTTCCAAAACCATTTTTTTTTTTTTTTTTGTCGACCAAACTTCTAAATTATACAAAAGTTTCCAGTTTGGTTACCCATATTGGAATGATGTTGTTTACATAGGAAAATTCGAGATGGC
>OVAP01006812.1:0-11361 GCA_900406295.1 Aurinia saxatilis
CTCCCAAAACTCTCTCTAAAGTAAATTAAAGCATAGCCTAAATAATGGCTGCAAGATAAATATTTATAGGGTCATGGACGAATTTTAGGTTTAGAGAATTAACATAAAAGATTAAGGAAAATCTCCATCTTGAGATTTGGGAATATTTCCTTTTCTGTCCGTCAGAATGATATGTCTTCAGTAAAACCATCATATCTCCTCNGTAAAACCATCATATCTCCTCAACCATTAATTAGAATGAGCTGAAACTACCGCCAAAGTCAAGCTATCTCAATTTCCTATGTCGTGTCAAAATTTGAGATTAAAGTTCCTTTGGGAAGGACTTCGTCTGATATGATATTTAAGGAACATCGGACTGCTTCTGCATTGTCATTCCATTTATTTGTTTCCCTTTTCTCCATATTTTCTCCTTAATTCACCAAGTTACCAAAAATACTTCATGCACCTAGAATGACTCTTTTGGACTCTAATAGTAATAATATAGACTCTAAAATATAAATAATTATATGTTTATTATGATAAAAACCGGTAAAATATGAGGTATATCACTTCCTTGAGATAATGGGTCTTGATTGATCCGTGGCCCTCTACTCTGGTCGATTAGGCCTTCATTTCATGTGAGCTTCTAGATACACCTTCAATTATTTGTTCTTAACTTCTTACTCCCGAGGGCTAATGACTTGATTCCAACCCATGTGTCAGCTAACTCACGTGGATTGATTGTCATAACTCCTCACTTCAATCCAAAATAAACATCTTCTTCATCTGGGTCTGGACTTCTAATGTTGATTTGTTGGACTTGGTAGAAAACACCCATTTTGTGATCTAAAATGCATTATTTTCACAAAAACATTTTGCAAACAGAAATGTGAAATCCAGTGGTTTATATTTCAAATCAAATAATTTCTTCGTTAAAAAGACCAAAAAATTCATATCGAAAAGTGGTAAAATAGCATCCCTATCATGTAGTCTTTTTATTACAATTTTTAGGGTATTTGAGATTTTTTGGATAGTTTTAGCAAAAAGTAACATGATAGAACTGAGCCAAACCTAAGGCAAAACTTGTTTTATTCCTAACTCTTTCTTTTTTGAAGTACTTGAATGATATATCATGGTTTGTACGGGGTTTTAACCATGATATCCATTGTTTTATAGAGTCTTTTATGCATTTGTGTATGCTTTATTAGAATTTACAGGTTATTACACAAGTTTGGTGATTTTGGAGCATGCTAGAGTGTTTTGAAACAAAAGGAACCAAATATAATGAAGATCACTTGGAGAAATTCGCCAAAAAGTAAAATCAGACACCAGTGTCGATCAACACCTTTCTTATTTTGCTTGAAGATTTAAAAAATTGCAGAATTGCCCAAGAAAAAAGAAATTTGCCAAAATACCCAAATTCGCGTTGAAGATGTATAAATACAAGTTTTTCAGTCTTAGTTTTTAGATATATTATTTTCTATTGAGACTTAAGCAAGAGAGTTATCCTAGAGCTTTTAGGGAGAAAATTCTACTCATAGAGAAGAATTTTGAACCCTCTTATTTTATTTATTGAATATCTCTTTTCATGAATTTTCTTTCATCATGTTGATTGTTGCAGTTAATATGTGTGAGTAGTTTGTTTGTTAGGCTTAGTGTTATTTTAAGGTTAAAGTTGCAAATTTGCGATGAAATCTGCAAACACTAAGCCTAACAAACAAACTACTCACAGGTTAATTAATTGATGCGGAAGTATAGCTCTTTATCTAAAATTGTGTTTATTCCTAGTTCTAGTTTGATTACCTATATCATAGGTTAATTAATTGATGCGGAAGTATAATTAGTTACTTGAATGATTTTAGATGAGCAAAATTCCTATTCGCAAAGAAATTCGGTTTAAGAATTTTGTGAACCAATTGAACATGAAATTAATGTTTGTCTTAATTGATTTAATTTACAAAGAAATTTGAAAATTTAGGATTTATACATAGATAGTCTTCACAATGAAAGTTGGTTGATTTTACAATAGTGTTTCAAGTTCTCGAACCGTTCTTCATAATTTCCCAACAATTTTCTAAATCTTCATCTAAAATTGTGTTTATTGCTAGTTCTAGCTTGATTACCTATATCATTGGTTAATTAATTGATGCGGAAGTATAATTAGTTACTTGAATTATTTTAGATGAGCAAAATTCCTATTCGCAAAGAAATTCGGTTTAAGAATTTTGTGAACCAATTGAACATGAAATTAATGTTTGTCGTAATTGATTTAATTTACAAAGAAATTTGAAAATTTAGGATTTATACATAGATAGTATTCACAATGACAGTTGGTTGATTTTACAATAGTGTTTCAAGTTCTCGAACCGTTCTTCATAATTTCTCAACAATTTTCTAAATCTTCAATTTCAGAATTATCTCATTTAATTAAAAACATTTTCCAATCGATTTTCCGAATTGTTTTCGTTAGTCTTTTTATTTAAGTTACTTAGTTTGATTTGAATCTAATACTTGTAGTGCAATTTTAAGTCATTGTGGATTCAATCCCTACATACTACGACGTATTAGCTGTGATCTTGCGGCTCATTTGTTTTTTTGTTTGATAAACCGATGGGAGTTCTGACCTTTGGTATATATTATCCCTCAGTACCCGGAATCAGCCTTTAGATATTCCGATTTAAGGAATAACCCTACGTACCAAAGGTGGTTTGAACCCGGGGCACGAGAAAATCATCCCCATTGCACTACCACTAGACCACAAAACCTTTGATCTTGCAGCTAGTTCCCAGGGTTAAAATTTGATCATATCATGGAACTGAAGGAGAACCAAAGTGAAACCAAACAAAAATTTATTCGGTTCCTATATGGATCTTATATGTTTGGAACTGAAGTACCGAAATCAGATAAAATGCAAAACAAATTGAAACGAAACTGATTCTTGAATACCACTCCTATTCTCTTGTATGCAAATTTTTTTCCGCAATACGTGCTGATTGTTTCATGTATATGCTTTACTATTTTGATATGAGATAAAAAAAATTTGTATATTTAGGATAAATTCTTACAAAATGATTTTATAATAGGATGTATCTTCGATTCTCTCATTAGTGGTGATCAAAACTCCCTCTTTCTCGAACCTTTTTCTCCATCACTCATGTTTTACCAAGGCCTTTCACCACCTCATCAACTTCTCTATACCACGACCATGAAAGTATGAAACCGATGAATCCACCGCCTATGCTATCACTGGAAGATACACAAACCGTAGATCTACGCCATCATCAAAGATCACTACAGTATCGACGCCATCTTAAAGCATTGATGTTGCACTACAAGAAAACACGTCTATTACTACGAAAATTTGCGACGGATTTAATTAGTCGCAAATTTGCGATGAAATTGCAACAAACTTACGATGATTCTAATAATTCAAAGCAATGGCATCGCAAAATTGCGAGGATATATTTTGCCGTAAACCCATCGCAATATTGCTACTAATTTGCATCTGATTTGCGACTAATCCGAGAGGAGTCACAAATTCGTAGGAAATTTGCGATGGATATGCTACTAAGTTTTGTAATTGGAACACTGCTACGAATTTGAGTCAAAATTGCGACAAATTTGAGAAACGTCGCAAATTTGTTGCAATATCGTAGCAAATTAACCCCGATGGTCCTTCCCATTCATCCGGGCATTCATCGATGATCCTTCCGATTCATCGATGGTCCTTCCGATATGCCTGCGGACAAAGTTTCTAGACACATCCCGCGGGCCACGTCTTCGTGAAGCCCGCGAGCCACAACAAGACTTGGCTCGCAGGCTACGACTCTTCCGATTCATCAAGGCATTCATCGATTATCCTTTTGATTCATCAAGACACTCATCGATGATTCTTCGAATTACATTCCGGGGATAAAGTCTCTTGACACATCCCGTGGGCCATATCATCACAAGGCTCGCGAGCTACAACATGGCGTAGCTCACGAGCCAAGTATCCGCAAGTTCTCGCGGGCCACGCCTTGTTCGTGGCTCGCGAGCAACGATGAGAGCAAGAGCTGCGGGCCACGCGAGTCCCTTCTTGCTCGCAGGCCACATGAGCCTCTTGTGGTTCGCGAGCCACAAAGAGAACTAGACTCGCGGGCCATGCGAGATCTTCCTTGCTCGCGGGCCACGCGAGCCTCCTCTTGCTCGGGGGCCAAGTCCCACGATCCTTCCGAGGATCCTGGGATACGTCCCACAATCCTTGTGACGATCCTCCAGTACGTCCCATGATCCTTTCGATGCGTCTGAGGAGCTAATCCTTCCGATAGGTCCCACAGACCAAGTCCCTCGACGTATCCCATGGGACACGACTATCTCGTGGGTCGTGAGCTACATCGCAACGTAGCTCGCGGGCCATAACTCTTTGCGTGGGTCGCGAGCTACATCGAAACGTAACTCGCGGGCCACAACTCTTCGTGTGGGTCGCGAGTTACATCGCAATGTAGCTCACAGGCCACAACTCATCGCGTGGGTCGCGAGCTACGGCGCAATGTAGCTCGCAGGCCACAACTCACCGCGTGGGTCGCGACCTATGTTGTGATGTAGGTCGTGGGCCACAACTCTCTTCTTGGCATCCGCGGGCCACGACTCCCTCGACAATGTCCCTCGACGCATCCCGCGGACAAGTAGCCATGCATGGCCCCGTGGGTCCCGATTGATCAAACCTTTATAACCATCGACAATTGGAAGACCCATGACAAACATTTCACATCCCTGGTCACACTCTTTTCCTTCGGTAAGGTCTTTTCCCATCCGGTTTTCCTTACCAAGGTTTTTAATGAAGTGGTCATACGAACATATACGACTCACGAGATTATCGGACAATCTCGTGGGCCCATAAACACTCATAGCTAGCTAAATAACTCATTCCCGTGTCGTGGACCCATTTCCGTCTTTCATCAAGACATAACCCTACGAAGTAATCCAAGCGCCGTCTAGAATGAAGGTTCGAGAACGAGTATCATCAGCACATCTCGGAGAAAAGGAAACAATTCGGAAGACTATCGGAGAAAGTGAAGTATATCAGATGAAAAGGAAAGACGGCCCACGAGGAGCTTGGGCCCAAGGCGGTTTAGCTAGGAGTATATATAAGATCTAAGGTCATTGGTCTTAAATGATATCCTCTACATCTTTGACATCTTGATTTCTCTCGAATAGCTTATGTCTAAACAATTTATATTCGAGAATTCTCTTTACGATTAATAAAACGACCCCACTTCCTTCTCTTGTTCTTTGTCTTTTGCCTTTACTTTCTGAGCGGTTCACAGAGTTAGAGTCGACGATCCCTTAAAAGATCTGTTTGACAAGTTTTTGGTTGTGTGTGAATTCTAGCCCAGACAATTTGGCGCCGACTGTGGGGACCTCATCGACTACTCCACATGAAGAATCGTTCTAACCCAAAAGCATGGTTCAAGCTAAGGATACTTCTCAACAATCGGAACTCAATCCCAGCACCACGACAGCTCAATCCCGACGGATCTGTTCTAGCCCCACCCATCAACGATGGCAACAACAACACTCGCGATCCAGAAGCACCTCAGGAGACCCATCGGACGGTTTGCCAGTCATCACCACCAGAACTCCAGAGGCAACGGACCATGACACGGTCAATACCATGCTCACCAACATGCTTGAGCGCTGTGCAAGCAAGACAAACTCAACCAGCCAATCTCTAGCAGACTGGAAGAGTTAGGAACCCGAACCCAGCCTCACAAGTCCATGCGAAGGATCTTCTTGCACCCAGCTCCTGGCGATCCTAAATGCACACCTCCAAATGCTACTGGGACCTATGACGTCAACCCCCAAGGGACTGACCGAATCATCGATCTCATCGACAACCTTGATGAGGATGCTCACAACGAACATGATCACTCTCGCGGGCCAGCATCACCTGCTCGGACCCACATCCCAGAGATCACCGAACAGCCTAGGCAGGAACACAACCTGTGACGGTTTGCAGAGGAAGACAATACCGAAGAATACTTCGAGGACGACGAGCTCGGCATCAATAAAGCCGAAATCCTCCGATTCAGAGCATTGATGCGGAGAACGGAAGCTATGATCCAGGAAGTGCGAACCCAAATTCACAAGTCAACTCGTCAAGCACCTGAGATTGACAGAGTGTTAGCAGAATCTCAAAAGACACCCTTCACTCCGCACATCACTAGGGCCCGAATCTCCGACCGAGGGAACATCTAACGTTTTTCCGAATTGCTATGAATCAAGCAACTAAATTACTTGCAGGTGCTTGGAAACGCTGTCAGTCTTAAAGAATTCATACTAGAAAAACAAGAGAATCAACCCGACAAGCAGCCATAAGTCAAAGAAAACAAACGAGAACGACCAAATTGAGACGATCAGAATGAGGGCCTATGTCAAAAGATCAACATGATCATGGGAGGCTCACAGTATTGCATGGATACTGTCTCATCCATCAAGGCGTTCACGCGACAAGAGGTCACATCACCATCCAAGTCTGGCGGGCCCATCTATCCAGAGTGCACCATATCATTCTCCGAAAGAGATGCGAAGGGAATCGACCAACCTCACAACGATCCTCTCGTAATCAAACTCGTGGCAAATGATTTTGATATGGCTAGAGTTTTAATTGATACAGGTAGCTCGGTGGATGTGATGTTCAGGGAGACACTACGTCACATGAAGATCGTCTCCTCTGACATCATTATTGCTCCGAAGCCACTAAATGGATTCTCAAGGGAAACCACCACGACCATCGGCATGATCAACTTAGCGGTCCAGGCCGGAGGAGTTACAAATATCGTCAGGTTCTCGGTAGCCGACCATCCAACTATCTATAATGTGATCCTCAGAACTCTATGGTTGAGTTCGACGCGGGCCGTCCCTTTGACTTACCACCTCTGCGTAAAGTTTCCCACTCCACTTGGAGTAAAAAATTTATGTGGAACCTAGAGGGAATCTCGCATATGCCTCCTAACCGAGCACAAACTTCGGAAGCTAACACGTAGCAACGAAGATGACAAACAACAAAAGAGGCCAAGAACGGACGACCAGTCTGCCTCATCTAGCACATCCAAGGCTCCCAGCTCTGATATACGTCCTCGGACCCACGCTTAGTCTCACTTAAGCAACATAGTTGAACTACGAGCTGACTTGATCCCTTTCTGGGTACGTAGGCAGCTCGTTCTTTCGACGAGTGCAGTTGGCCCCTCCTCTAAAAAGGGGGGGGGGGGGCTGGTTGGGGTCAGTATGTGGTGATCAAGCTACATCAACATGGGCCCATACGGGAGCTCTTAAAATGCAAACCACCATCGATGATAGCACTCCGAAGGTTGGGAACCTTCAGAGATACAAAAAAAATTAATATATGCAAACTTCCCCATTGTTGCTGGCCACAATAATGTAAATACCCGGGGTCATGAACACCATCACTATGGTAAAGTGCGCGACATCTTTGAAAATCCAACAACTAAACGCTGGGCATTACATCCCATGGGCACATCGTCAATGCAACGTCACGAAGAGGGATCTGGTTAAGCTTTCTCCACAAAAAGCCTAGTGACCCACCTAAACCCAGCTATCATGCTGGTCTTGAACATCTCATGGGCAAAACTTCTGAACCCCAGATATCTAGCAACGTCCCACTGCCACATTAGGAAAACAACAGTTGGACCACCTATCATATCTAACCCATCACAGCTCGAACGAAAGCTAAAAATGCTACAGATCAACACGAAATCATTCATACGAAACAAACCATCAACTTTAAGAAATCCAAAGGACATACGGGCCCTAAGATAATGCGAACGTTGGATAAAGCCATCCAGGCACTACATCTCCGAGTTATCACACTCGGACAAATCAAGTCTAAAACAGACAACCAAACGCCCAAAAGTCTAAAGCATAAAAACAACGAGGATAACACGGTCTTTGCGACCTCATCCTCGTCCACCATATCGGCTTCAGCAATGGGAGCCTTGACCATCGAACTATCATACTGTGTTACTCCTGACTGAAACATCGACGACATATCCCCCATGATCTTGTCAACGAAAGCCTCGTACTCGGAAGCACCATCCCGATACAACACCTGACTCGTAAGCATGTTAGCTTCCAATTTAGACAGATTTGGAGGGTTCTCGCTCTCCAGCAGCCTGATCGTCTTGAGGGAATCCTCTACCCGGGACAGAATCGGAAAGACGAATCAGAACATCAAACGAATCTTTACGATGATCAGACATGTCAATTACACTACTACCCTGGTACATAACCATCTGATCGGCCAACTTCTCTTTCAAGCGAATGACCTTGGCTTGGGTACATTCAAGACGACGGAAGAACTTGTCATCCTCGAGATTCTTCTTAGCCTCCTTCAGAGCATCATTCTCCCTACTCAACACAAAGATGTCATCCGGTACCGTTAACCAACTTTTGGTTAACGATACATTGTCATCACAAAACATCAAGTTAGATGTCAATAAATAAAAAATTATCAAAAGAAAATCGGGGACCACTTACGTCCATCTCAAGACTCGAAGCATCCAAATAACGCTCCCGGTGACAAAGAAGCTCCACTTGCACGAAAGACTCTCTAGAACGAAACACCTGGGCAAAGCATTGCAACGCAAAGACAAATCCATCTGTCACCGGCGGAGCAGACATCGGAGGCTCGGAAACGGGAGGACCCACGTCCACAAGCACATCTCCTTCGTCAACAGTTGAGGAAGAATACTTTCCCGACTTCTTAGTCCTATTGCGTGCACTACACACGGCAACCCCCTTGCCTTTGTCAACTGTTAAAGGAGTATCCACAAGCTTAGTACTGCACACGATCTCCCTTCTCGGAAGATCAGCAGAGCGCGCGACAGATCCCACAGGTCTAGCAGCACGAGGTTCTCCGGACTGAGCCCCAAGCCCGCTAAGAGGTTCCACCAGACATAAAGGAATCGATGAAAGTCATCTTCTCCTTCATAATTTCGATATGATCTTCCTAATGTGGAGGAGAATCGTAACCAGGCAAACGGAAACGGGCCCGTTCAACTCAATCCAACAAAAACGTTTTCTCCTTGTTGGTGGAACGCTCTTGCAAGCTATAACTAATCAAGACGACCCACAGGACAACCTAACGAGCACCTTCCGAGATCAAACGCGTGGCGCGCGACCTTCGTTGATTTACTGTGGCCCATAAAATTTGAGCTCCTACCGTGGGTCGCGAGCGTCGAGCTATTACCGCTGCCCGCGAGTCTCGTCACCTCTACGTGGCTTGCAAGCTTCAATCCAACACCGTGACCCGCGACTCCTGAAATGAAGCTTGTTTCAAGCGGGGACCCGTATGGAAGTTGGCCCTCGAGCTCCCCATGCATGTCATCCTCGCGACCTAAGTCATGGCCCGCACGCGGCCATGGACTATCGTTATGATCCACGAACATACTTCCCTCATTGTGGCCCTCGAGACCCATGCTCTCGTCGTGGCCCGCAAGGTTCATCGTCTCGCCGAAGCCCGCAAGCATCATCCCATCACCATGGGGACCCGTCTGATCCAACTCTTTCGCCAACATCCGTCTAGGCCTATTCTCCTCAACCATGGCCAGCACTTTCTCTCGACTATGTTCAGCATGGACAGGCTCTTAAAACGCCACCATCATCGATTCATTCGAGTCACTTCAAAATGACTATGTCGAACACGGATAAGCTCTTGAGATGCCTCTATCAAATCGTTTACACGAATCAATTCAAATGAACTACTGGTCGACTTGATACTTTTCCAGGGTACGTAGGGACCTCATCTTCACAACGACTTCAGTTGCCCCACAGATAAATAAGGTGGGAATGGGAGAATGTGCTTATACATTCCCACTAGATTTTTAAAGATTGCTTTTCGTCCAAAGTTACCCTTGCTTACTCTTGGATGATCAAGTTCAGGCAGCATGGCCTACTCAGGAATAAAAACCCACCGTGAAACAATCTCACTCTCTACAAAGAATCATCTATGATCATAACATCTCCACGAGACAGTCATCAACCATGCATCAATCTTCAAGCTTCAACTCGAAAATTCAATAACTAACAACGCAATGAAGAGTTGGGGGGCTAACTGTGGGGGTTGGATTCCACGCCCGAAGATTGATATCGTAAAGTAGTTAACGGTTATGGCCCACAACTCGAATATTCATTCTTACCATTGAGCATTTTAATAATCGATGGACTATCTTCATATGGGCCAAGTCTCATGATGAACCATCGATGATCCTTCCAACTTGTCCATGCATTCATCGATGGTCCTTCCGATTCATCAAGGCATTTGTGGGGGTCGGATTCCACCCCCGAAGATTGATAGCATGGAAAGGCTCAGTGCTCTCCGCAAAACACTACAATGGCCCACAGACCACAGACACGGACCATCCCGCGGGTTATGCAGGGCGTTCAGCTCGCGAGACAGGTCATCAAGTTAGTTCCGTGGGCAAGACCTCCTACAACATACACGACGAACCATCGAACATAGTCTATGGACATTTACCCGGTGGGTCCCAATCGGATCATCCAACCATCCAGGTCCAGCAAGCTATGTCCTGGTGAGGCCCACCGACCATCCTGCATCCGGAGTCCTAGTCTCTCTCTCTCTGCGGGCTTGGCCAAGCCGGGACCCACAGACGATGGAACTCGCGGACGAGCCTCGTCCCCCACGTCCCGCGGGCTTGGCCAAGCGGGGACCCACGGACGACGGAGCTCGCAGACGAGGAAGCTCGCCCACGACCCGTGCCATGACTCTCGCGGGCTTGACCGGGACCCACGACCGAGGAAGCTCGCCCACGACCCGTGCCGTGCTCCCCGCGAGCTTGACCGGGTCCCGCGGCGTCGAAGTTCGCCCACAGAGCTCTCTCCCCAGCATCCCGCGAGCTTGACTGAGCCGGGACCCGCGGCATCGAAGCTCACCCACAGAGCTCTCTCCCCAGCGTCCCGCGGGCTTGGTCGAGCCGGGACCCGCGGCGTCGAAGCTCGCCCACAGAGCTCTCTCCCCAGCATCCCGCGAGCTTGGCCGAGCCGGGACCCGCGGAGTCGAAGCTCACACAGAGTCCTCCTGTTTGCGTCCCGCGGGCTTGGCCTTGGCCATGGCCCACCGACCATGACCCGCACCCAAGTCCTTCCATCCACGCCCGCGAGCTATGCCCGGGCCATGGCCCACGGACCGTAGCCGCGGCCAAATCTTTCCACCCACGCTCGCGAGCTACGTTCGGGCCATGGTCCACAGACAAGTCCTTCACGGCCCGCGAACTATGTCACTCTCTTCGAGCATCAGTTGGCTACGTCATAGCCCGCGAGATCACTCACATTTCATCCTGCGAGCTAGTTTAGCTCAGTTAG
>OVAP01006814.1:0-11358 GCA_900406295.1 Aurinia saxatilis
AGACAAATTTTATGCGATAGGAGAGTCCAAGCTGAGTCAAAGTCTACCACTCTTCTGAGGTCACATGGATTACAAAAGGAGCTAATTCCCAAAATTTGGTACTCACAATGAAAGAGGAGATGAGGGATAGACTCCAACACTCTGCAGCGTTTGCAGTGGGGATCGATAGGGATGTTGCGGAGAGTAAAGCTTGTGCAAACTGGCAAGGCTTTGTTTCTAATCTTCCAAAGAACAACTTCAACTTCGGGCTCGTATGCAGGTTCTAGGTGTCAGCAATCCAGTTGAAGTTGCGGGGGATTTAATCGTCTTCGGTAGCACCTTGAACGGATATGGCTACAAAGTATCCTGACCGGTGGAGTAGGCTTCATATTTGGTTTTTAGCTAAAGTCGGGTGTCGGGGCATCTGTCAGGCTCAATTTGATACTGCGGATATCTGTTTCGAAAGCAGGGAGCGTAGCTTTGATTTTCCCAACATCCCAATCACGAGAGGAAGGGTCAACTAGGTCTGCAACCAATAAGTGTTGTGCGTCTGACTGTCTGAGACAGCGGGTCCAATTGGTTGTGTTGGTTCCTTGAGGGACAACCAGGTTTGGTCCCAAAGATGGACAGAGAGTCCATTTCCTATATCGCAACCAAGCTGAGACTTCAAGAGGTCTCGGCCCACAATTATATTTCGCCAACCATGTGAAGCCGTCGAGGGTACAGAGCAATTAAGGAAAGTGGTATCTTTACAATATTTTCCGCAGAGGATTTTAGCTAAAAGACTCTAGCGATTGTTAATAATTCGTCATCCAAGTTTAGCTAGAAATGCATCATTAAAGCATTGAATGTCTCTAAAACCCAAACCTCCCTCTTTTTTGTTCCTTATTAATTTGCTCCAAGCTATCCCAGACATTTTCTTCTTATCGGGGGAGGAGTCCCACAAAACAATTGTAAGGAGCGATTCGATACGTTTACAAAGGAAGGTGGGGGAGCTTAAAGCACGACATCGCATAGGATGGGATGGCGGAGAGGACACCCTTTATCATGACTAGCTTCTTGGCTGTAGATAGGAATTTAGTAGACCAACTTCGGATTTTTTGTCAGATCCGGTCCACAATGGATTTAAAGAGATCTTTCTTTTTTCGACTAAAATGCTCCGGTAATCCTAGATATTTGCCAACCTCCTTCTTTAGTGATGCCAAGTAAGAGCTTCATTTCTCCACGTAAAATCGGAGGGGGGGGGGTCATGCGATAGAATGTGATAGAGGATTTATTTGATGGCTTGGCCGGAAGCTTCCTTATACTTGCGTAAGACTTGGAGAAGTTGGGTAGCGGTCTTAACATTTGCCTTACAAAAACACATTGTGTCATCGACAAATAAAAGGTGGTTGATATGCGGGCTCCCTTTACCAGCTCGAACTCCAACAAGTTGACATTGTGGAGGGCTTGATTGCAAAGTGCCGATAAAACTTCACTACAAAAAATGAAAATATAGGGGGAAAGTGGATCCCTTAGCGTATTCCACGGCCTGGTACAACAACTCCACTAGGAGCTCCATTGATGATAAAAGAGTATGCGACGGATGAAATGTGTGCTGGTCGGATTTCACCCCCTAAGATTGATAGCATGAGAATAGCTAAGTAACGAACCGCAGATAGTTCAAGATCATTGATGAACACCGTGACCCATTTTCTACTTAATAAAAATGCAATCTCGGAGAACAGCTTTAAAGCCTCGCGGTGCGCAGAGAGATCCATGCTGAGTCAAAGATGATTTTCGCGACCCTACAGTTGTCGTGGCTCGCCGCTTCGCTCTCCAAAGGCGACCCGCGATCCGTGGCCTAAACGTGGGTCGCAACTTCCTTTCAAATACCAACCCGCGACTTGTAGATCATGTCAGCTCGCCTCTCGACTGCTAGGGCTATCCCGCGGCCTGTATGGGTTTCTCTGGCTTGCTGCTCTTTGAAGACATGCCTCCCCCGACCCGGAGGAGCATACAGCTCATGGGTGTCCTCTCGTGGCTTCATCCCGCGACCCAAGTGGTTCATGGGTCGCGAGTTCTTTTTCCTGGTTGCGTCCAGCGACCTGAGACGCCTTGCGGCTCGCTGGTTCACCTCTGGGGTCTCGTCTCGCGAACCATGGACAAGGTCCAAGTTGCGTCTTCTCTCTTTAAGCCCTTCCCGTGACCCATAAGCACCATGGCACGCCTATTCATGCGTCCGAATACAGCTCCCGCGACCTGAATCACTTGTGGCTCGCATGTGCATGGTCTCAATGTGCTCTGCGACCCAAGTGATCATGTTGGGTCGCATGTTTCCCCATGCAAAGCTCCCGCAACCTACGATAAGCACTCGGGTCGCGGGAAGACTTTATTTATCGAAGCTCAAGGTCATTCCGTGGATTGTATCAAGTCAAACATCTTAAGTTCCAACGAGAACATGCTTTCCGATTACGCTCTCGACAAGCTAAATGGTTTGATGTTTCATCATGGGCCAACATCTGAGCTAAGCCTTTTAACAGATCATTCACCGTCATACTAGAAGATTCGTGAAGATTCGAGCATGTAACTACGAAAAATAAAGTCTTTCTTTGTTTTACGATGAAAAGGAAAATTTCCGAAGAATCATCGGAGAAATGGAAGTTTTCAGATTCACAACGGAGAAATGGAAGTTATCTAGGAAGCTATCTACGAGAAAATGGAAGGTGGCCCATGAAAAGCCCTACGACCTAGGACGGTTTTGCTGAAAATATATATAGTTTGCTAGTCATAACTCATAATGTATCTTGAAATATGTTAACCTATCGAACCCTAGAGAGCTCTAGTAATAAAACTTCATTTTCATTCATAAGTTTCCGTCTTCCATTCATTGTTCTTGAATGTTATTGCTTTCTTTACTTTCGTGTTCACAAGTGGTTCATACATAAAGCAGTCGACGATCCCTTAAAAGTTTTTAGTCAAGTTTTGTGGTTGTGTGAATTTCGGTACACATTGATGGGGATTTAGTTTTCACCCAAAATATTGCTGCAAGCGCACATACTCTCGCAGTAGTACTTAGGGATCGAATCCACAGGGAGGCAAAGTGTACACAGTAACAATATCGATTCGACTTAAGCTAAGCAACATAAGAGATTTTTGTGGTTCAGTCGATCGACTCAAGTTGTCGTTCAATCAAATAGAAAGATTTTTGTTTATGAAATGCAAAAGAAATAAAAGAAAAAGATAAATAAAATATTGTTGCAATGGTTGGGTTTAAGATAATTCTCTAGGTTCCATGGATTAAACTATTCAGGGTTTATAGGCAAATAAAACCGGTTAAGTATTCAAGCCAGTCGTAAATTAATCTCTCTATTTTCATAGTCATGATTAAACATATCTAACATCAATAGTCAGAAAGTGTGAACTAGGAAAGTAAGTCGCAAAAGTTGTTTACCTATCATTTAATACTAGTTGTTATCAATCTCATCAAGTTGTCAAGATGCAGAGATCAATATATAACAAATCTCCTAGGATGTCAAATCTAAGAAATCATGTAATAAGCATAAATCTTACCTATTTCTCAAGCCATGAAAATCCTATTGAAAACTCATATTCCCAACAAAAGATCTACTCCAATATAACAACAAAAACCATAGAAACACAATAGATTTTGACATCATAAACAAATAGAAAAGAATTTAGAAAAAATCTTCAAATCAACAGACAACGAGGATAAACTCTTCTCCCTTAAGAAACCAAGACGGAATTACAAAGAGATTTAAAGAGAAATGAAACCAAAGTGCTCTCCCTAGAGAGTTTTTGTGTAAAAAGAGGCACACACTTCTTTGGAGATGAGAAGTCTCTGTATATAGAGAGTGAGACACAACCAAAGGCTTCAGTAAAGAGATAAGAGAGGATCAGCTGAAGAGATTCACAATATTTGATCTTATCTTCTTCTGTCGATCGAATAAAGAGGATATTCAATCGATGGTTAGCCAAAAATATATTTTAGTAACCACTGAATATCTTCTGACACGTCTAGAAGTTTATAGTGGATCCTTGGGCTTTGACTCACTCATAGGCTACAATTAATGGGCCTTCAAGATATTTTTTTTGCCTTGTTCGATCGAATCCATTTGGCATTCGATCGATCGTTCTTCATTCACGTTCTTCGACTGTTTCACATCGAGACTGCACAATCTGTCTTCAGTAGAATCAGCATAACTCAAGATCTAAGCATTGGAATTGCTTCATTCTAACTGCATTGGAAATCTGACTTCTTTATATAGCTCGTGTAAAAATCCCAGATCAATATATGATTGGAATGGTCTTCATCTAAGGCAAACATTCTGAAGCATGGAACTGATTCTCTTTGCCATTCTTCAGTATTAAGGGAATAACTTCCTGGTCGTTGAGACGAATGACTTGATTCCAAGCCCATATGAAAGCTGATTCACGTGGCGTGCTTGTACTAACTCCTCAGTTCAATCCAAATTTCTCAACAGATTCATCTGGCCCCGAACATCTGGTGCTGAATTGCTGAACTTGAAGAATAATGCCCATTTATGACCTAAAAAGCCTTTTTCACAAAAACACTTTGAAAACATAAAAAAGTGAAAATCATCACTTTTATCTTGAAATCATTTAGTTTCATCATAAAAAGTTCTTGAAATATATGGTAAAAAGTGGTAAATTATCACCCCTATCAAATCCCTCAGACTTAGCTTTGTTCATCCTCGAAACAAACTATATGCCAAGAATGAAAAATAAGTTTGAAAAGTTAGGAACTCACTTACTTGTACCAAAACTTAGAGGCTGCAACTTCGTGATTGTCATCTCGACAATCCTACCCAAAATATCTCATCCCATACTCCCGCCACAATTCTCTCAACTGGGCCAACAAAATCTCAACCTGCAAATACCCTATCTTCACCAAAATCTGACTCTCTAGATTCATTTAGTTAATGTGTGTGCTTTCTTACCGGAGAATATCAGCTAGGTAAAATAGACTACGTTTGTAATGTAAGGAGGCTAATATTTAGAGGTAGGGTTCATGTGTTTAAGGGTTATCGTACTCAAGAGAAATGCGATATGTTTGCAAAAAAGCAAGAGAGATCAGACTGTTTGATGGCACAGCTCCCCAATCACTATCTTCTTAGCTCGGCTCGTTCCTCCCCCAGACTTAGATTCTTTTAAGGGAATCTAAAGTCATCTTCGAACATCTCCGGACTCCTTTGAATGTTTTCCATAACTTTCCACCTTTGATCCTTGATTTCCCTGGCCTTTTTGCTAAACAAGTATGGATCATAAAGCTTGGATTTTGGATTTTTTTGTTTTTTTAATCCAAAAGCTTTCACCATATACAGCAAGGCACGAGTTTTACCTTAATTTTGATGATGTATCGCCAGGAAAATCAGTCTTGAAACCTTCTCTTTTGAACTTCCATGCATATATTAAGATTGTAGCTTGCTTTTTCGCCAGTCTTCACAAGTAATTAGAAAACTGCGTCGGTCTCATCTCTCCCCCTGTTTTACACATATTGCTTATAAGATAAGAAAGAAAACGAGACTGCATGGGGTTTGAAAAGAGTTTAGGTTTATGGGTGTGGTACCAACTAAAAATGAGTTGGCCATCCAGGATTAGCAAGAGAGTGGTAAAGTGTATAAGATGTCCTGAATGTGGTTCGTTTTCCTAGTTTAATAACTACAGTAAGAAAGATTTATAGTCCGGTTTAGGGTCAAGTGAGATAGAGTCAAAAATCAGATTCATTAAAGTAAATATAAACCGAGATATGCTGGGGAAGTTTGAGTATGAAGTTTCTGAAACAAGTTCCTCGGGGCAGTCTTGCAAAGATGGTCATAGGCCACAAAATCCAGTTGTGAGTAAGGCCCTTATTCCATACTGAAATTTTGAAAAATAAGGGCAAATTTTTTTTGCAAAAGCATTTTAAACCAGTTGAAAAAGCAAGCAAAAATAAACAAACGACTTATATAATGAGGAACACCCCCTCCCCCCCAGACTTGAATAACATCGTCCTCGATGTTAACAAACTGTGAGAGCAAAATGGGAATTGAAATAAAATGAAATATAAATGATAGTTGGAAGTTACCTCATTAGCTTTCATTAATTGAATGACCTCTTCTTTGTATTATTGAAAGGAAAAGGACTTTATAGGAAATATGTGAAGATGTACCTGGATTATGACATCAGTAATTCTTCATCATCTGTCGTATGATTAAGGAGTTATGTTCTTCATTTGGACCTTCATCGAACGAATCAGGTGTGCACTCGATCGAATCATTAATTGATTCTCCTGAGTTTTGCCTGTCTCTCGATTAGTGCTGAAGTATGCATCATGTTTATGGATCACAAACTGATTCAAATTAGGTGGCTCTAGTTTTCCATCAGAATAGCGACGTGATGCTAAGAACATCAGTCATTTGATCGAGTTAACAAGTCCTTCGATCGAATCTGCTTCCTACAGATTTTACCCTTCGAACATATTTTCCCGAGACACTAACAAAAACATTATTCTCTGCAAAGAAACTTAGAGCAAACATAGCAATTATCTTGCAATTTTCCTTGATAGTTGGATGCTCATTAGAACCAAAATCATTTGATGAAAATATGAAGTCAATAGCATGTTTAAATGAATTTTCAGAAAAGGCTTTAACTCCATAACCTGTAAGGTGATTATCTCCATCATAGATATTGGTTTCTGCATCATCATGGATTCCTCCAACAAATGACTCTTTAAGCTTTGTAAGCTCGCTATGAAAATTTTATTTAGGTCGAGATATAGATTTTTCCTTCTCATGAACATTGCAATTCTTGCTGCACGGAAAATTTGAGATATTAAGCAAAGTAATATCATTAGGAAAAATACTTATCTTCAGTAGTCTCTTGAGCACAAGAGGGCTATATTTATCAATTTTTTCTTCTTGCTGCCAGGAAGTGCATCGATCGACTCATGAAGTAATTAGATCGAATGGAAACTCTTCCAAGTTGAAATAAAAAGCAAAGCACTCCTCTAAACCTGTATTATTGAATTCACAACACAAATCATCATTGAATAATAAATCAGTATAGTTGCAAAAGACTTCCTGCATTGATTTAGCTTCCAAGGCATCAATTTCCGCAATTCTTTCTTCGTACAACTCTTCAAGGAATGCACAAAACTCTTTGTCTTCAACGGTATGGGGACAAAAACGAAAGGGATTTGATGAAGCATAAGACTGAGAATTCCTTTGATGCTCCACAGATGCTAGAGAATTCATTCCAACGTCGGGTTCATGTGAGTGGTCCATTAGCTTCGCCATAGCAAGTCTTCTAGAGACTCCTAAAAATTCATAGCCTTCCATTTTTTTTTTTATGAATTTCCTGAAAAATAAGAAAAACATAAATGTAGTAAAATGAAAATAAATAAAAGCTTAGACTGAAATCTACTCTTAATGCTAGTGGTACAACTAATTCTCCCCCGCAACAACGTCAGAAAACTTGATGGGGATTTAGTTTTCACCCAAAATATTCCTGCAAGCGCACTGGCTCTCACAGTCGTACTTAGGGAACGAATCCACATGGAGCCAAAGTGTACACAGTAACAATATCGATTCGACTGGAGTTAAGCAACAAAAGATATATATATATATATATATATATATATATATATATATATATATTTGTGGCAATTGCTCAACAAAAGNATATATATATATATATATATATATATATATATATATTGGTGGTTCAATTGATCGACTAAAGTTGTCATTCGATCGAAAAGAAAGATTTTTGCTTATGGAATGCAAAATGAAATAAAATAATAAGATAAATAAACTATCGTTGCAACGGTTGGGTTTCAGATAATTCTCTAGGTTCCATGGATTAAACTGTTCAGGAGATAAAATCCGGTTAAGTATTCACGTCAGTCGTTAGTTAATCTCCCTATTTTCATAGTCTTGATTAAACATGTCTAACATCCTAATTCACACAATAGTCACAAGGTGTGAACTAGGAAAGCAAGCCGCAGAAGTTGTTTACCTATCATTTAATACTAGTTCTTACCAATCTCATCAAGATGTCAAGATGAAGAGATCAATATATACAAATCACCTAGAGTGTCAAATCTAAGCAATCATGTAATAAGCATCAATCCTACCTATCTATCAAGCTACGAACTTCAAAGCGTCCGACAACGAATCTGAATATGAAGCCCTCATCACAGGACTTCGCTTAGCTCGTGGAATAGAGGTTCACCGACTACATGCTTTCTGTGATTCTCAGCTCGTCGTCAACCAGTTCCATGGGGATTATTCAACTCGCGACGGACATATGGAGGCTTACCTGAATATTATCCGAGATCTTGCTTCGGGCTTCGACGACCTCACTTTGACTCGGATCCCGCGATCCCGAGAACTCGTCAGCTGACGCACTGGCTACCCTCGGCTCGGCTTCGGACTCCGATTTCCGCCGAGTCATCCTAGTAGAGCTCCTTGAAACCCCGAGCATTCAAACAATTCATCAGGTCGCATTGATCAACCCACTCCCAGATGAAGTCGGCCCTGCTCCAATGGAAACTGATCACGTGGAAGGTTCTCCTACTTACGGATGTGATCAACCCTGGATTTCAAGACTACAGGACTTCATCACGGATTGCACAGTCCCAACAGAAAAGTCAGCATGCTTCGTAAAGCATGGATATTTCATTTGTTGACCAGATGTGGGACCCGTAATGTAGATGAAAACGATATAAGGTGTGTGGTAAAAACACATAATCAGTATTTGTTCGAGTGATTTGGAAAAGGACTCGAAGCAAATGACTAGGCACAAAATGATTTAGCAAAGAGTTTTTCGTATTGATTTTAATAATAGAGAGTATTTCGTGGCGTAAGCTTTTTTAGGGTTCTTAAGCCAGAAAGAGATGATCATACAAGTTTAACTAAGGAGATATATATACAAGATTATGCCGACTTAGAAATAAGTTAAACTCCTAGATCTTCTCGTATATTCCCGATTCGTCTTGCCTTTTCCTTTCAGGTCGGCTCATCTTAGCTAGGCCTGAGACNCTTTCAGGTCGGCTCATCTTAGCTAGGCCTGAGACTCCTCAGCCTGTAATTGGAATTGGGTTTTCAATGTATTGCTCAGCCTATCAGATGTCGACGAGCTCATCCTTTGAGGCCAGACAAGAATACGCCGAGGAAGTTGTTCAGTTTATCTCCTCGGCCCGATGGACTAGGTACTGATTCAGCCGAGGACATGATCCAGCTTGTGTCCTTGCCTTTTGTGAGTGTTATGAGTTATACCAAGCTCATGACTCAGTTGATGATTTCGGCATATGGACAAAAGTTTTTTGGATCAAGACTGGCCGAGGACATGATCCGGATAACGTCCTCGGCTATTGTGAGTGTAGTTTGAACTACGTCGAGCTCATGATATGGTTAATGTCCTCGACATGTTCAAGGATGAGAGTTGTGCCAAGGAAGTGACTTAGTTAGACCTCCTCGGCGTTCCTTTGATAAATATGCTAGCCAAGGTCATGCTTAGGGAAACGACCTCGGCCTAAATGGTCCAACACTTATTCATTTCCTCTGACTGCTAACTTGTGATCGTAAGTGGTGATATTTGACCCGACAGTTACCCCCCCCCAAGTTCGTAGAGTTGGGTACTACCGTGCTGACTGTTTGCCGAGCTTGCAGCCAAGTATCACAAATATCTAAATCTTTGGAGGAAGAACAATGTTTCGCGTGATCCAACCCTTTCAGAGCGTCTAACTTCAGATTCCGCTGAGCAGAGTTGTCGCGTGGAAATGGACGAGGACTTACTTGACGACTTCAGAGAGTCGGATGGCGAGAATATAACAGCCGGAGACGTTATCCCTCCTCACTCTCACCGTGTAATTTTGAGTGAAGAAGAAAACGAGGAGGAGGAGAACCCCCAAAATGAAGAGGGCTGTGAAGCCGAGGAGGAGTCTGCTTCGTGTTGTGAACCTTCCAAGGATGAAGGATTATAAGCCGAAGAGAATAAGTTAGTAGAGTTTACCGGCGAAGGGACTTCATCCCATACCGAGCAGTCGGGTCCATTAGACCTTGCAGTCGCGGAGTCCTACCTGATTGCACGTTTGGTCAAGATCGAAACTGAGGAGCATCACCAAGGGTACGGCCCTTTGGTAGATGCCGAGCAAGCGGACAAACTGAAGGCCGAGAAGAAGAATAAAAAGAAAAAGTAACAAAAAGCCTCAAGGGTCCTCCTCCGGCTTACTATTTGTCAAGAAGATCTTCGTCGACTGTCAGATCCCTTGATAAGCTGAAAAGGAGGTACATCATCTCGGCCGAGGTCGAGCTAATCGTTCCTTCCCCTGAAGATCGTCCTGAGTCCCCACCTGTAGGGTATTTCACGCTCTATGAGAGCTTTTTTTATCTGAGGTTTACTATGGTTTCCTATTCCCGAAGTCATGACCGACAACCTCTTCCGTTATAGGACAAACTTTGCTCAGCTAACAACGCGGGCGATACGTCAGCTGATGGGCCTTTTAGTGAGATGTTATGAGTGCGGGATTAGGCTTACCACCGAGCACTATCTCAGCTTTCTACGGTTTGCTGAGGCCACCACGAATGTAACCAACACGTACTACTTGACCAATCGGAATGGACGCAGGGTTATTAATGGGTTTCCATCCAAAGACCATCACTGGTCTAATAGTTACTTTTATGTCCTTATAAGCCGAGCAACCGTAGGCCTGAATGTGTCGATGATCCTACCTAATTGGGATTCGATCAGTAGGGTCCCAACTATCGTTAGGAACTTGTAAGTTACGCTTTCCTGCCAATCTAACTATTTAAGTTTTATCTTGCAGAAAATTACAACTGTCCCTTTCTTTCCACTGCCTTCCGAGCCGATCTCGAAAAGCTCAGGGACAGTCCGAAGGACTGGAAAAAATCCTTCACGCTTGAGTGAGTGGAAGAGGCGAGAGGGAAAGTTGAGGGTTTTGCTTTCTCGGACGAGGAAAGCAAAGCATAGGAAGCCGAGGAAGAAAAACAGGAAAAACCAGACCCCTCAAAAGAGTCTTTACACGAGTGAGCCATCAGATCAATCTTCGGGAACTGAAGCTTCAGAAGGCTAGAGAGAAAGCGTCTGTCGAGATTGCGGCAAACCCAGTTAGGGTGAACCATACTGTGATCGAGCCCAACCCCCTTGCTATCATGCCAGCAAATGCTGAGACTTCCATTCCGGCCGAGGAGCTACCTCCTGCTGAAGAGCCTGTGGATAGGCCCGAAGGATCTAGCCTTCGGAAACACTCCTCAAAAAAGAAAAGGACGAGGGAAGTCTCTAGAGCCGAGGGCGAAATTGCTGCTGAGCGGGCTAAAGGCGCCAAGAAGAAGAGGAAGATGAAGTCTTCCACGG
>OVAP01006815.1:0-11356 GCA_900406295.1 Aurinia saxatilis
TTGCGACTAATCGTGCCCTCGCAAATCATGTGTTTTCTTGTAGTGAAAGTCCGGTTTAGGTTCAAGTTAGATGGAGTCAAAAAGCAGATTCATCAAAGCAAATGCAAACCGAGATATGCTAGGGAAGTTTGAGTATGGAGTTTCTGAACCGAATGCTTCAGGCAGTTTTGCAAAGATGGTCACTAGGCCACAAAATCCAGTTGTAGGCAAATAATATCCTTATTTCAGACCTGGGTTGACTCACTAAAACGCTTTTGACTGGATAAAATTTGAAATTTGTAAAAAGTAGGCCAAAAGAAACATTGTCCCCAATGTAAACAAACCGTGAGAGCAAAAAGGGAATTGAAATGGAATTAAATAGAAATGGTAGATGGAAGTTACCTCGTTGTCCATGTGCCTGGACCCACGGGATACGATGTTGCGTATCCTGCAGACGTTGATGAGAGACTTGCCCCGCGGGCCACAGTGAAGTTGTAGCCTGCGGGTGAAGATGCAGAGCTTGTCCTGTTTGCCACATCAGAGAGTTAGCCCGCATATGAAGATGGTAAGCTTGCCCTGTGGGCCACAGCAGATATGTAGCTCGCCTAGCAAGGGAGAGAGCTCATCATGTGGCCCACAAGGAGACTTAGCCTGCATTCGAAGGTGGTGAACATGCCTTGTGGGCCAGCCTTCTCACGTAGCTCGCCTGGAGAAAGAGGAAAACTTCTCTGTGGGCCATAGGGGAACTTGGCCCGCAGACGATAGTGGAAAAGTTCGTTCCGCGGGCCACAGGTGGAGACGTGGCCCACACAATGTTCTTTATGCATAACCGTGATTTCATACGGGTCCTCCTCATGTCCGGATGATCGATTATCCATCGATAGATCAAGTTGGTTTTGTCGAAGATTACTCGGGCACCCACAAAGGGACTTAGCCCGCAGATGAAGAGGGATAACTTGTCACGCGGGGCATGTTGAAGAAGCTAGCCCGCGGGTGAAGGAAGGGAGCTTGCTCCGCGGGCCATGAGAAGGACTTGGCCCGCGGGAAGATTGTTGCTTCCTTCCCGCTGGCTCACGAGGAAGGTATTGATGCATCCTTATGGCCTCTCGTGGGTCCACTTCATGTCTGGATGTTCGAGTGATCCGTTGATGAACCAAATGAGACTTGGTAAAGATGTCGGGACCCAGTGCGAGACTTATCTAGCACATTGATTTGTGAAGCTTTGACTGGGACCAACCAACCAATTGTCCATAGAATGGGCTTCATGGTTCGTCGTGAGAGATTATAGATGGTTTGGCCCACGGAACAAGCCAAGGGACTTGTCCCGCGAGTCAGATACCTTGCATGGCCCCCGGGATAGTCCATGACCGTGGTCCGCAGGCCATATCGATCATGTAGCCCGCGGGACATTGGTGTGAGCTTGTCCGCGGGCCATGTTCACTACTTGGCTCGTGGGACAAGTCTAAGAGCTTTGTCCGCGGGACAAGTTTGATCCATGTCTTGTTATATGCTTTGTTGATCGTGGGAGCCTCGGTGATCCATGCTTGACTGTGTCGTTACCACTCGGTAGTCCATGATTGTAATGCTCGAACATGTGGACATATGAGCAGCTCGTGGGCCGTAGTAGTGTTCTGTGGAAAACACTTAACCGTTTAATGCTATCAATCTCCGGGGGTGGAATCCGACCCCCACATGAGGCGCTCTTGGATTCTGTTGAGATCTCCTTCCGGTGGTTTGTCTAGTGCACGGATTTCTTCCTTGATTGGCTTCATTTTGCTATTGAAGGCTTTAACCGTCTGGAATTTCACTTGCTTCGACTTCACTTACATCTCTACTTCGTCGATACGGTCTCTGGTGGCGTTGAGATTCTCAACTAGCTCGGCCTTGTTGCTTCTTGTAGTGTAGTTCATTAAGTATATCTATCTGGATTTCTAGTTTAGAGTTGCTGAGTTGATTTGGGTCATTTTGCCTAAGTTTTTCATCTCTTCTTCAATTCCCGCTATTCTTGTAGCCATAGAGTCAAACCTAATGCCGATCTCTTCATCAAATTTCTCTGTTTGCAAGGATCTGCCCAAGCATCTCTTCGATCCTTCCATTGGGGTTCTCAGATTGAAAGTGACTAGGTGGCATAAACGCTTGCTGGTTTCCCTCATGAGTTTGGCCGCATTCAAAGATTCTTGGCTAGGGTGCTGGAATTGAGAACCCATTGCGGGATTCCCGAGGAGAGTAAGGTCTCATGCCAGATGGGTAGTGTTTGTGGTGACCATCGGGCCCTCCGTTGTTTCGTTGAGCCATGAATAGATACCTGAAACAAGTGAAATAAAAACGTAAAAATTCAAAAACAGAAAGATAAAATTACTGAAATTGAAATAAAGGGAAAAACTTAGTATAGAGCTTGTTCATTATGCTAGTGGTCAACCGTTGCTCCTCGGTGATGGGGATTTAGTTTTCACCCAAAAATAGGTCCTGTACGAGAACATGTCTCGCAATAAAACTTAGGGATCATATCCACAAGGAGCATAGTGTACGCAGTAGCACGTCCAAGTTCACTCGAGCCAAGCAGCAAATATGAGATGGTTTGGGTTTTGGTCGATCGACAGTGTGAACCGATCGATCGATGAAGCGCCTTTCGGCCGATTGCAGATAATGCGTTCGATCGATTGATGCCTGAAAATTCTAAAACAAATAAAAACGTAAATAAATTTCGAATATTAAAAGCGTTAGGAATCAGGCAATGCATCAGAGGATCACGGTTTCAATTATTCAGGGTAGTGGCTAGTATAAATATCCTAGTTAAACCTATATAGTTGAAATCACTATTAACTGACTATCGTTATGGTCAGGCTTAGCCAGTCTACTTCGATTGGTATCCAAGTTAACTTTAACACATATTTTTCAGAAAGAGAACCAATGGGTTGATCAACTATCAAGTTCTTGATCTCTTACTCAAAGTGGTGTATTAGTAGCAGGTTTATCTTATGATTGAATTAAGATCTGATATTAAAGTAAGCTTATTAACTAGTCATTACACATCCGTAACCATGATTCCTCCTAGCAAAGCCTTATTCCTAACTATGAAACTTTCAATCATGCTAAAGACAAACATAAAAACAATGAAAATTGTTATTATATAAATCAAGAAAGTTCATAATAGCTTCTCTGGAGTGCATTGATTACAAACTTCGTCCTTGAAAGCAGTGATCAAAGCAGAATAAAAGAGAAGACAATGAAAGAAACTATAAACTTTTTAGCATGGATGCCTGGAAGCTTTGTGAAGTGGTGTGTTTTTCTCTAGCTTCACTCGTATGTATTTATATGAGAGAGGGTCGAACAATTAGCCGAGATAAATTAGGAAGAGGATTTGGATAGGAATCCAAATATTTGTGTCTATCCGGCTCTGGTCGATCGATGCATATTATTATATTCGATCGACTGTTATCTGAAACACGACTTTTAAAGATTCAATATCTTCTGTGATTATCCCCAAGATATTCTTATATCTCCCAGAATGCAAAAATCTTTATCTGAATTTGTTCTCGAAGCTTTCTTGGATTATTGGGCTTTGATCGATCGGTGGCCTCTGCTCCGATCAATTGGGCCTTCATCTTATACGGGCTTTTGGATATATCTTCAATGATTTGGGCTTAACTTTTTATTTCTTAGGGAAAATGACTCGATTCCAAGCCCATGTGATAGCTGACTCACGTGGCTTTATTTTTGTAACTCCTCACTTCAATCCAAAACAAAAACCTCCTTCATCTGGGCCTAGACTTCTGATGTTGATTTGTTGAATTTGATAGAAAATGCCCATTTGTGACCTAAAATGCATTATTTTCACAAAAAACACTTTGCAAGCAGAGAAATGTGAAATCCAATGGTTTATATTTTAAATCAAATAGTTTCTTCATGAAAAGCACAAAAAATCATATCGAAAAGCGGTAAAATATCAGCCTTATCACTCGGCAACGGCGCCAGAAAACTTGATGGGGATTTAGTTTTCACCCAAAATATTCTCTGCAAGCGCACAGGTCTCGCAGTAGTACTTTAGTGTTGAATCCATAGGGAGCAGAGTGTATGCAGTAGCACGTCCGAGTTCACTCGAGCTATGCATCAAATAAGAGATTTTGGTTTGTGCATTGATCGATAGTGTGGACTAATTGATAGGTTGATGCGCCTTTCGGTCGAACACAAGAAGTGTATTCGATCGATTGATGCCTGCAAATGCTAAAAAAAAGAAAAAAAACGTGAGTGTAAGAAATTAATAAAAATCGTTAGAAAGTCAGAAAATGCATCAGAGACTCATGGTTTAAATTATTCAGGGTAATAACTATATGAATATTCTAGCAAGATTATATAGTTGAAATCACTAAAGTTCGATTATCCTTATTGTCAGGCTTAACCGTCTAGTTCAATTGACATCCTAGTTAATTATTTCTCAATGAAAGTGAGGCCTTGCCTGATCAATCAACCAAGCTAGTCATTAAGTATAAGGAATCAATTTTCTAATTTAACTATAAATAGTAAAGCTTTCAACATCAAGTTTAAGATCTCTTACTCTAAGTGGTGTATTAGTAGCAGTTTTATCATATGATACATATTAAATCTGATAAGAAAGTAAGCCTTATCTAGTCATTACACAACCATGTTACCTATCTACCTAACCATGAATTCTACTAGCAAAACCTTATTCCTAACTATGAGACTACTCTAGCATGCTTATTATAAATATAATAACAATTGAAATTGCAATCATATAAATCAGTAAAAGGGTTCAGAAAGGCATCTCTGAATCGGCAAAGACAGAGATTACAAACTTCTCACACAACAATACCAAAGTAGAATAAAAGAGAGAGAAAAAAAACTGAAAACTATTTAGCATAGATGCAAGTGAGCTTGTGAATTTCGTTTTCTTCTCTGGCTCTGAAGCTTCTGTATTTATAGTGCAAAGAGTCGTATTTTACCCGTTTTTATGATAATAAACATATACTTATCTATATTTTAGAGTCTGTATTATTATTATTAGAGTCTAAAAGAGTCATTTTAGGTGCATGAACGAGTTTTGGAGCTTCGGAATAATCTAGAAGAATTATGGAGGAAAAATGGAACAAGCTTCAATAGACAAAAGGAAACGAAGAAAAATGGCAAAATCAGAACAGAATGTCGATCAACACTATTATGGTGTCGATCGACACCCATCGTACCATCAGCCAATATTCTCTAAATCTCAAGATCAAAAATATTTCCATAATTTTATTGGCAAATATACCATCCTATAAATCCGTCTTTGACCCTATATATACTTTGTTTTGGCCATTGATTAGCCATATTCAATATTCTTACTTTCATAGAGTTTTGTAAGGGAGAAGAAACCTCTGAATCATTTTTTATTTCTTTGAAGTATTCAGTTTATTGCTTTCATTGATTATTGCATGATGAATTGCTTAGCCATGTCTGAGTAGTTTATTAGTTAGGTTTAGGGTTCTTAAATTGTAATGATTTTCTGTGAACCTTAGCTTAATTTATGTACCATTAAATGAACTCTTCTCTTGGTTGGCCATCTAGAGTCTAGATCATAGGGTATTTAGGTTGCATGAGGGTGCTAATAAATTGCTAGAAACAGTCCTAAGAGAGCCGACTGTCTTTTTTTAAAGAGATTTGGTTTAAAATAGTTAGTGAATAATTGAATTGGTTTGTTAATGCTAGTGTAAATTTCATAGGATTTCTCAGAGAGATTGGTCTTTCTAGGGTTTAAACTAAGATAGTTAATCTCAGTGAGAGTTGGGTTGCTTGATTGCATTGTTCAATGTCTAGAGTTAAGGCTTATATAAATTTTGCACGACGGGTGTCGATCGACACCACACCAGTGTCGATCAACATTGCCTGTATTTTGGTTCAGAATTGAGTCTAGTTGAACTTCCCAAAGCCTAGTGTTTGTTTTAATTCATTTAAACCACCTTAAAATCACCTAGTCTCTGCCTCAGTTAGTTAATCTTAAAAACCAATCACCTTGCTTTTATTTAGAATTTATTAAATTAGTTTGTATATTTATTTGGTCTTTGTGGATTCAATCCTTAACTACTATAAATGATTATTTGATGTGCACTTGCAGTTACAAATACAAAGGGTAAAACTTTGTGTATCAAGTTTTTTGCGCCGTTGTCCGGGACCAAATTAAATTTGCATACTAGTTTATCAAATTCTTTGTTATTTGCTTGTTTTCTTTGGTTTTATTTTTCTTTATTTAATTACTAACTAGTTTCTTTTTGCTTTTTCTCTTTGGTGTTTCAGGTGTATGCACTTGAGGAGTGATAATTCTAAAAACCTCTTAGACTACATCAAGCTAGAGAAAGTCGAAAGAAAGAAAAGAAAGGCAAAGTAAAAAACAGCCACAATGGTAGAAATCACCAACACTGATCTTTTGGCAATGGTGAAACAGCTCCAAGAGAAACTTACTGAGATGGAGAGCCGTGAACAACAACGAGCCACAATTGGAGGAACTGATAAGCCACATACTTCTTGCACCAAGAGATCTCCTATAGTCATTCCAGCCCTTGAAAGAGACTATGAGATCAAGCCACAACTCATTCAATTGGTGAAGCAGCGACAGTTCACTGGACTACCTAATGAGAATCCTTTTGATCACATTGACAGATTTGAGAAGGTTTGTGGTAGTGTTAAGTACCATGGAGTGACTGAAGACTACAACAGATGCAAGCTTTTTTAGTTCTCATTGGCAGGGAAAGCGACTACTTGGTTAAACTCTCTTCCACCCAAGTCTTTGGATGGATGGTGTGAAATTCGGGCTGCCTTCTTGGATAACTACTATGCCAATCCTAAGACAGTCACCTTGAAAGCTCAGCTCTCAGATTTCCAGCAATACCTCGGAGAATCGTTTACTAAAGCACGGGAGAGGTTCAAGACTTATCGCATAGATTGCCCTCATCATGGCTACACCGAGAGCCAGCTCTTCATCATCTTCTATGATGGAGGCTGCCTTGAACGCAACAAGCAAAGGAAATTTCATGACCCAAAGCATAGATGGGGCCAAGTAACTCATCAAGAACCTTACTGAAAGCTACAAGGACAAGAGCATGGAGTATGATCCAACTAAGAGGATGAATAGCGTGGAAGCTGGGTCGATAAAGGATCTTACTGAGAAGGTGAACCTGCTACTTAAGGTTAATAAAAGGAGTGTGCGCTTTGTTGATGTCGATGCTGTCCAAAGGGAGGAAGATGAGGAAGATGTAGCATACATTGGAAGTTCCAATCAAAGGTTCAACAACTAGTTCAACAAATCCTTCTCTAGCAAGCCTTTCAATTGTGGATATCAAAAGCAGAATGGCGAAGGCAGGAGTTGGGAAAACACATCTTATCACTCTCCTTAAGCACAAGACAACGAGACTGAATCGATGCTATAGCAGATTCTTGTAGGACAACAGAAGATGGCAGTGAGATTCAATGGAAAAATGGATGATTTCTACACCAACCTGAATGGGAAGACTGAACAGATCAATACTCATCTCAAGAAGACTGATCTACAAGTTGCTCAAACAGCTGAGGCGGTTCGAAGACAAGAAGGCTTTCTACCGGGCAAGACAAACACAAATCCCAAGCATAATTGCAATGCAGTGACTCTAAAAAGTGGGAAGAAGTTGGTTGATGCCCCATGAACGTCCAAGATGATGAAGACGAGGTTACGTTTGAGTATTTAGAAGACGGCTTCGAGAATGAAGCAAATCCGAGCCCAGCATAGACTGGTGTCGATCGATACCCCGCGGGAAATCAGACAACAGATGATGTTTCAACCAGGAGTGTCGGCCGACACCATGAGGGTGTTGATCGACACCACTCTAGTATTGATGCTCAACCCAGACATGTGTCGAGGCCCCTTCGACAAAACAGTCGGGATCTAACTCCAATAAAATCTCGGGACAAGGTGGTGTCGATCGACACCACTAAGGGTGTCGATCGACACCCGACTGTGAAGACAGCAACCGCGACTTTTTCTTCATCAAAACAGCTTGTTCAACCTTCTACACCTCCTAAAAAGTCAACCAACCCAAGGTGCCTTACCCTACTGCTCCTATGAAGTTTAGTAGAGAGGGATAGAGAGAGAGAGAGGATGAGATGTGTAGACTCATAATTGGAAGAGTGCAGCTAGAGATTTTGTTGCTCGAACATATCGAAACTTAACCACCTTTCAAGAAATTCATCAAGAGAGTCGTCTCCAACAATTGCAGCCTTGAACAAGGCGTCTATGCAGTAGCCAAGGGAGCCACAACCATCCTTGCAAATCAAATGCCACCTAAACTCGATGATCCAGGGAGTTTTGTACTTAATTTTTCAATTTTATATTATCGATTTGAAAATTCTCTATGTGATCTTGGCTTTGGTGTTAATTTGATGCCTCTTTCAATTGTTAAACGGATGGGAATGCTGAACTACTAGGAGAAAAAGGTGTCATTGGTGTTTGCCGATCGCTCTATTCGTTATCCAGAAGGAATACTTGAAGATATAGCAGTTCGAGTGGGCAAGTTTTACATCCCTACCGACTTCATAGTCCTCAAATACGATCAAGAGCCAAATGATCCTCTCGTCCTTGGACGGCCGTTCTTGGCCACCGCTGAAGCCTTGATTGACTACAAGAAGAGCATCATAGACCTCAACAATGGTGAATTCGAGATGCGTTTCCACATGAACAAGATCATTAAGCGTCCAAAGATCGATGGTCAAACATTCTATGTGGAGACTCTCTCTGATTTGGCGGAGGAAACTCTATGGGGAATGCAACTTGAAGACGAGCTTGAGAATGCTTTGAGATGTGCCACATATTACCACTTGGATGATATGACAATTGGTTTCTCAAGATTGCTCGAATCTAGCGACCAAATGTGCAATATGGTGTCCAAAGATGTGTTGCCCAAAACACATACGAAAATTGCATCTTCAAACGAGTGGGATGAGTTTAAAGCACCCAAGGGGGACCTCAAACCACTTTCCGAAGGCCTAAGGTACACATATCTCGGTCCTAATAATACTTTTCCAGTCATTATTAGTTCCACTTTAAAGAATGTGAAGTCCACACTACTCCTTAACAAGCTACGCAAGTATCGCAAAGCTCTTGGGTATTCTCTTGATGATATTGCAGGGATATCTCCAGATTTGTGCACTCATAGGATCCATCTTGAGGATGAGACAAAGTCATCAATTGAGCATCAAAGGAGGTTGAACCCCAACTTGAAGGAAGTAGTCAAAAAGCATATCATGAAGTTGCTTGAAACTGGAATCATCTATGCAATTTTAGACAGTCCTTGGGTCAGTCCGGTTCATGTTGTTCCTAAGAAAGGAGGAATCATTGTTGTGAAGAACGATAAGGATGAGTTCATACCTCAAAGGACCATCACTGGACATTGAATGTGCATCGACTACAGGAAGCTCAATGCTGGAACAAGAAAGGATCAATTCCCTTTGCCCTTCATCGATCAAATACTAAAGAGATTGGCGAATCATTCTTGATAGTGATGATATTTTACCGCTTTTCAATATGATTTTTCTGTGTTTTTAATTAAAAAAACTATTTGATATGAAATATAAACTACTAGATTTCACATTTTACTATTTGCAAAGTGTTTTTGTGAAAACAATGCATTTTAGGTTGTAAATGGGTATTTTCTACCAAGTCCAACAAATCAACATCAGAAGTCCAGGCCCGGATGAAGAAGATGTTTATTTTAGACTGAAGTGAGGAGTTAGGACAATCAAGCCACGTGAGTTAGCTTTCACATGGGCTTGGAATCGAGTTATTAGCCATCAGGAGTAAGAAGTTAAGCACAAATTACAGAAGGAGTATCCAAAAGCCCACAAGACATGAAGGCCCAATCGACCGGACCAGAGGCCCAATCGACTGGACCAGAGGCCCATCGATCGATCGAGGCCCATTATGTCAGAGAAGGTTCGAGAACAAATTCAGATATACACCGTTGCATTTGGAGAGATATTTGATTACATTGGAGATAAACTTAGAAGATACTGAATCTTTAGAAACGCGTTTAAAGATGTCAGTCGATCGGTGAAGATAGCTACGACCAATCGATCAACAAAAGATCAAACAAATATTTGGATTCTCATCTAAATATTCTTCCTGATTTATCTCGGCCAACATCCCGACCCTCTCCCCTATAAATACAGAAGACTGAAGTCCGAGAGAAACATGAGAAAACTCTCTAAAGCTTCTAGGCATCCGGGTTAATAGTTTACCAGTTTCTTTCAGTTTCTTTACTTTTATTGCTTTGATCATTGCTTCAAGGACGAAGTTTGTAATCTCTGCATTCCAGAGAAGCTATTATGAACCCTCTTTTAATACAAGCAATTTTCATTGTTATTATGTCTACTTTTACCATGTCGGAGTAGTCTTTTAGTTAGGAATAGGGTTTTGCTAAGAGGAATCATGGTTTGGTAGATAGGCAATAGTATTATGTAATGAATAGTTTATAGGTTTACTTTCATATCAGAGCTTAATATAAATCATAGAATACATCTGCTACTAATACCGCACTTAGAGTAAGATATCTAGAACTTGATAGTGACAACTTTACTGTTTAGAGTGTAGTAGAATTTAATTTCCTGAACTTAATGCCTAGATTAATTGGTTGATCAGCCCATCGGTTCTCTTTCTGAAAATATATATGTTAGAGTTCACTCGGATACCAATTGAACAAGACCGGCTAAGCCTGACCATAAGGATAGTCAGTTATTAGTGATTTCAACTATATAGTCTAAACTAGGATTTACATAGATTACTACCCTGAATAATTCAAACTGTGAACCTCTGATGCATTACCTGACTTCTTATCACTTTTTATTATTGAATTTTCTCACGTTTTAATTAATTTTATCATTTTTAGGCATTGATCGATTGACCGCATAATCTGCCATCAATCGAAAGGTGTTTCAACCGATCGATCAGTTCATACGATTGATCGATCGTAACCAAAAACAATTTCATTTTTCCATTTAGCTCGAGTGAACTTGGAGATACTACTGTGTACACTCTGATCTCTGTGGATACGATCCCTAAGTACTACTGCGAGACCCGTGCGCTTGCAGGAAATATTTTGAGCGAAAACTAATCCCCATCAAGTTTTATCACTACAAGAAAACACCTCGTTTGCGAGGGCCGGATTCCACGCAAAGACGTCGCAAATCAGGGTTTGCGACGTCTTTGCATCGAAACCCCTATCGTCGCAAATCGCTCGTCGCAAATCAAGAAACGNCCTATCGTCGCAAATCGCTCGTCGCAAATCAAGAAACGTCGCAAATTAGACGTAGATTTGCGACGGCATTGCGTCGGTGGAAATCTGCGTCTAATTTGCGATGG
>OVAP01006817.1:0-11353 GCA_900406295.1 Aurinia saxatilis
ACGTCTCTCTAAAAATTATTCATAAAAATTATTAATAAAAATATAAATTTTTCATACAAAATTATTCATGAGAAATTTTAAGAAATGCCCCTTTGAATATGCCCCGTTTCAAAAATACCCCCATTTCTCTTTCAAATATACAATTTTTGGATTTAGGGTTGATTTAAGGTTTAGTTTAGGACTTAAATCTTGTAGGATTAGGGTGTAGTGTTTTATAAACTATTTGAGTTTATGTTTAAGGTATTAGGGTTTATATTTTAGGAGTTTATGATTTATTAAGGATTAAAACCTTTTTTAGGGTTTAGAATTTTATGGTTTAGGGTTTTAACCCTAAACCCTAATCTCTAAACCTTACAACCCTAAAAAAAATTATAGAATATTTTAAAATATTAAAAATGATAATGTAGATTGACTTTAGATTGAAACTAATATATTTTTCAAAAATAATAAAAAAGAGGGGTATTTTAAAAATGTGCACATGAAAATGGGCATTTTTGAAATTTCTCCATTATTCATCTTATCTTTCATACTTAGAAAGACGAATACTTGTATTTCTTATAAATTTTTCTGGTCACAAAATATAAAAAATAACATCAACCATTTTCACATATCCCTGTTCCTAATTAGTTTCCATAGTTTTCAATTTAAAAGATGAGAAAATTACAAATCAAGGAGTATAAAAATACATATATGGTTTTATTTATTTACCAACAAAATTATTGATCCTTTTATCTAAAAACTCTTATATATGTTAGCAAAAGTTGTTTTGAAATGACGTGATCTGGTGCTTTTTGTTCTTTAAAACCAATATTTAAATTTTATAATTATTTACATAAAATTTACTCATTTCATTTCTAGTTACAATAGTCACTTATATATCAAAGCAAAAACATAAATAAAGTGATGCTTCATCCAAAAATGTTACTAAAAATGTAATTTTTCAATACAAATGATTCATCTTATTTTTTATTTAAAATATTACTCATTTCATTTTTACCTACCGTAGTCTCCTATATACCATAGCGAGAAAAAAAAAAACATGATACATCTCTCTAAAAATGTTAATAAAATATAAATTTTCCATACAAAATGATTCATCTTATCTTTTAGACATAGAAAGACGAATATTTGTATTTGTTTTTCTGGTCATGAAATATAGAAAATAACATCAACCATTTTCACATATCCCTGTTCCTAATTAGTTTCCACTTTTGAATTTAAAAGATGAGAAATTTACAAGGAGTATAAAAAAATATATGTTTTATTTCTTTACCAAAAAAATTCTTGATCCTTTTATCTCAAATTCTAATATATGTTAGCAAAAGTTGTTTTGAAACTACGTGGTTTTGTGTTCTTTGTTCTTTAATATAATATTTAATTGTTATAATCGTTTACATAAAATCTTACTCATTTCATTTCTAATTACAATATTCAAGCAAAAAAAAAAAAGAAAAAAGATGCGTCATCCGAAAATGTTACTAAAAATGTAATTTTTTAGTACAAATGATGCGTCTTATTTTTTTTTGTTTTGTTAATTTAAAACATTACTCATTTCATTTTTACCTACCGTAATCTCCTACATACCATAGCGAAAAATATAAAAATATGATACGTCTCTTTAAAAAAGTTATATATTTTCCATACAAAATGATTCATCTTATCTTCTGAACTTAGAAAGACGAATATTTGTATTTTCTAATATGTTTTTCTGGTCACACAATTTATAAAAATAACATCAACCTTTTTCACATATCCCTATTCCTAATTAGTTTCCATACTTTTAGATTTCATTTTTTCTTTTCAAGAACATAAAAATATATTTGTTACCATGATGATTATACTCCTTGATTTGAAGTTTCTCATCTTTAACCTCTTTCTCTCTTATCCTCTCTTACCCTAAAAACACAAATTTTCATCTCTGCCTCAAGAAATCTCTTCTCTCAATTCTTATTTAACCCCCCAAACCAAACTCCACAGAAAAATAAAACAATAAACAAAAACAAAGACCAAGAGAAAAGAAAAGAAAAGAAAAAAAAAATACAGAGACCAAATCTTTTCTTCAGTTCTCAATCTCTTCACTTCACAGATTTTTTTTTTTTTTTTGCGTGTGTAACAATAAAATTTTGTATAGATCCGTAAAGCAACAATTTTTGACAATTTACAATGGCAGAAATTGCAAAACTAAATCTCCTATGCACAGAGACCACCAATTTTGATGATGATGATGAGAAGAAGAACACCAGTTTTGTCGACACATCTTCGATTAGTTCTGTCCGGACATCGATTTTGCAGATGGGTTTTCCTGTGGAGAGTGAAGAGATCATTAGAGAGATGATTAAGAAAGAGGGAGAACAGTCACCGAGAGATGATTACCTCAAGAGATTGAGAAATGGAGATTTGGATTCCAATATCAGAAATCAAGCCCTTGATTGGATTTGGAAGGTCAGATTTTGTCTTCTTTGTGTGTTATTCTCTTGTCTCAATTCTTACCAAGTCAATAATGACTTTGATCTGAAAAAGACATGACTTTTGCCTTAACTTATGATGTTCTTTGATTATTACAGGCCTGTGAGGAACTTCAGTTTGGTCCATTGTGTATCTGCTTAGCAATGAACTACATGGATCGTTTCTTGTCTCTTCATGCCTTGCCTGTGAGTTTGACATACTAATTCATCCTTGGCCTAAGATTTAATAAACCCTTTTTGATTATTGATTGAAAACTGTTATGATTGTTCTATAGAGTGGAAAAGCTTGGGCTGTGCAATTGTTGGCTGTGGCTTGTTTATCACTGGCTACCAAAATCGAGGAAACTGAAGTTCCAGATTTAATGCATCTGCAGGTTTTTTATTACCTACCATTGTCTCTAATTTGGTTTAATAATCCTTTTACACGAGTGAGAATGATCACGTCGACAGGTTGGAGCTCCAAGGTTCGTGTTTGAGCCGAAAACAGTTCAGAGAATGGAGCTTATGGTGTTGAGGGTGTTGGAATGGAGGTTAAGAGCCGTAACACCGTACTCTTACGTAAGATACTTCTTGAGTAAGATCAATGGCTATGATCAAGAACCATCCAGCAGATTGGTCTCTAACTCACTGCAAGTGATAGCCAACACAACTAAAGGTGAAATGTCTCTCCTATTACATTGGAATTTGCTTTGTCTTAAGCTCAACTTTAAACCAATTTTGCTTTTGGGTTACAGGTTATGGGTTTCATTTATTTGTTTTTATGTTTCGTGTTATAAATGATTGATGGTTGTTGTGAAAATGTTGTGATTTATGGGCAGGTATTGACTTCTTGGAGTATAAAGCTTCAGAGATTGCTGCTGCAGTTGCTCTTTCTGTTTCTAGAGAATCTCACTCAGTTCATTTTGACAAAGTCTCCTCTTCTTTCTTCTCAGACCTTCAAAAGGTAACAAAAGTCTCTTTTACTTTACAAATCTGGTGGTTACAATGTGGAAACATAGATTAATGCACACATTCCTACACATTTGTAAATTTATGTCCCCTAGATTCAAAAAGGAAATTGCTTCATGAGTTTGAATCCCTTTTAGTAAAATCCTATATAGACCATAAAACTAGGTGATTTGGGTCCTAAATCCTATATAGACACAACTCAATCATAGTGTGTCTTTAGTTGTGAGTCTCGTGACACAGTCACATGTTGTTTTTATCTCGCTCCAGCTACAGTAAAACTAGGTGATTTGGGTCCTCATTGGGGACCAAAGAGAGGCTAAAAAGCTTTTTTAAAACTTTGTTTGTCTGGTGTTTCAGTTTTGTTTTGTATCTTCTATGTGTGTGCAGGAGAGAGTGAAGAAGATTGGTGAAATGATAGAGAGAGATTGGTCAAGTTCATCATGTTCACAAACACCCAATAATGTTGTGGCCTTACAGATTAAGAATCATCATCATTCTCCTTCCCTGTCTTCTACTTCTGTTTCTTCCTCCCTTACATCTCTTTCTTAAATGTCTCTCTTTTTTGTCCCCCCTTTTTAAGGTTTTTTTAATAATCGAAGTTTTGACTTATATAAAAAAAAGAGAGAAAGAAAGTTAAAGAAACATTGCAGAATTATATATTTTTAAAGATAAATAAATGTGGAGATATTATGTTTTTTCTTCGTTGGATGTTATAAGAGATACACATACAGTATTAGTATTAGAAAGAAAAAAAGAAACTATTATTTGGTTCCCGCCAAATAATATCGCGCGAAAAAAACAGACTCAGTTGAGCGTGAGTTGACTTTTCAAAAGTACCAATGGGCTTATATATGAGCCCATGAACCCAGTTCTTTATTTTCTATTCCGACGCTCCATTGGGCCTTTTGATCAAGTCTGATTCCTTAATTCTCGGGCTAATTGTTGTAGAATCAAATCAACACTAAGTTCATAATTTCTTGCATGCTTGTTTGTGGTTGAGCATATGTCATAATGTGTCTCACAAATCCGTGAATTATCGATCCAAAAGAGGTTGCCACTTACCTCAAACAAACAATACCGTGAATGTGTATGGACATTCAAGGTAAAAATGATCATAACTCTTGTCTGGTTTGCTACAGAGAAGATAACAAATTTTATATACATTACCACAAAACAAACTATTGACTGTATCTTTAAATATATATACTTCTTTGGATACACTATGGCTCATCGGCCCCCTCGTAGATTTGGAAACAACAAAATTCAAGATTGCATCGAGTGGATTCCCATTCCATGGGAGGCCTCATTCAAGAAATCTAGATCAACATTAGGAACAAGCTTGCCAAAGCTAGCCTCCATTTCAATCATTCGAGTGTTTAGCAGGGATATCAACCCAAAATTTTGCATCGGAAGTTAGACAAAATAGTGTATAATATATAAGCCAATAAATACTTCAATTAATATGAAATATTTTTGGAAAGGAGCTCAATAAAAAAATCGTGAGGGATGTGATAAAAAACGAACAATATCATACTAATTGAAGTTAATGGGCTTATAAATTCCATTAATAAACAACATTTATGTCCTAGACCACCTAATTTTGTTACTAACAAATATAAAATCAGTCCTAATTGTGGTTATGAATTATAAAATCGACAAATTGATTCATTAATCAATAAACATTGATATCTATTAGAGTGATTTCTAACAAAAACAAATTATTTTAAGTAAAAGAGCCCTTTGATGCATTTACATTTTAGTCTACTCTTATGTTTTGGTTAGTATTCTTGGAAAAAATATCAAATGACAATAAAATTGCCAACTATGATACACTGATAAATTATAATCATTCGATCACTTAAAACTTGAAAAAGGGACATCTTACCTTCTCGAATCACTGTCGAGATAGCCTTTACAGGCTATCAAAATGTGTCTTTATTATACAAATAAACCTTACAAATATATTTAAATTCCCTGACAGCTATTTCCAACGGGTATATTAGCCAATGTCTAACGGTAACAACACCAATTATCAGTTCAGGGCACATGGTAGTATTACTCATCATTACTAATTTCTTCACATTCTTTACTACATAAATAAAACCAACATTTTCCTAGAAATGATCGTTACTGTGTATAAATATAAAATATAATAAAATGATGGATCAAGTAGACAAGAAGACATGCGAAGTTGCAACTCTTTGATTCTTGAACTGATCATGTTAGCTGTCTCCCCACATTGTCCATGTCATAGACTTAGTTAAACCTAACCTTTAATTATATTATCATTACAAATATCGGATTCTCTTCCCAATTATTTTCACCACCCAATCACAGGCTAGCCAAGTCAAAAATTAATTCCACCTAATTAATCACCCATATTAATTAACCTATCCTAATCCAAGGTTAATTTATCCATGGTCATGACTCATGGCTCATGGCTTATATCTTAAGCAAAGTCAATATTATTAATAAGATGTCAAGTCTTCATCCGACTAAACATTTTGATCTTCTACATGTAAAATCACTCTACCTTAGTACTGTGTATATGTTCATTAGTCATCATCAACAATAATTAAGCATAGTCCAGTTTTTCAAATTCTCAATAACAAGAGTTTTGAATGATAGGCACAACCCCATGTTCCAATTATGCGTTAGCATGTTAGTCTGCAGAATTTTTATTATAATATCATATACTAAAAGACTTTTTAGGAATCTTATGTTTAATTAAATCGTATTTTCTCTCCTTTTTATACATCACTTCCCATTTTCCTCACCCTTCACAACTCTCATAATCTCTCTCATTACTCTAAAAAAAAAACCAAAAAACATTTTTCAAGAAAGCAAGAGAGAAAATGGGTTCCAAGATGGTTCAAGCTTTCTTGATCTTGGCTCTTTTCGCCACCTCGGCTCTAGCTCAAGCCCCTGCTCCTACTCCCACAGCCACTCCTCCACCACCAGCCACCCCTCCTCCAGTCGCCACTCCTCCTCCGGTTGCTACTCCTCCTCCAGTCGCCACCCCACCACCAGCTGCCACACCCGCCCCAACCACCACTCCACCACCAGCTGCTACCCCAGCCCCTGCCACTGCTCCACCGACCGTTGCTCCTACCCCCTCTGATGCTCCCGCCGCCTCCCCACCGGCACCTGAAGGTCCCGCCGTGAGCCCATCCGGACCTACCGCTGGACCAGCAGGTGACGCTGCTGCCCCAAGTGCTGCATTCTCCAACAAGGCTTACCTCGCCGGAACCGCCTTCGCCGCTATTATGTACGCCGCCGTTTTGGCTTAAGAGTCTTTTAATCTTATTTTTATGTTTTTCATTTTTTTGTAATTTGTTCCCCGATTATTTCAAATCTTTGGTGTTATGTGAGAATTTAATTTTTATTTTCGTATTTGCGCTATTTGATCGTTTATAATTTTGATTATTACATATGTTAAACTCTTGTGTTGTGTCGGATCGTGGAGAGTGGGTATGATCTTGGTGGGAAAACTAATGGAATGTTGACATGTGTGATTTAGCATTGGTCATAGTTCACATGGTTGGGGGTATAGAGAGGTGGAATCTGTTCATGTAAATCCATTGTTAGCTTAAATAAAATAATTTTTTCGTTTATACCAATTTCACAAGAACAATTGCGATCTTGTTTCTTCAAAATATATATTAAAATCTCAATCCAATAAAATGCTAATGATATACACTCAATAATTGTTTTACTGTTTGATGTTTAGTATCAGGAATCATTAACTCCACAGTTTGCATATAGAAACTCTTTTTTTTCACACCAGATCAAAATAATTAAGTTTCGGTAATCTTTGTACTTTATTTGTCAAATGTATAATGTATTCTGCCCAAAAAAAAGGGAGCTGTCCCAAAAAAAAAGTAGAGCTTTACAAAAAGCAGAAGGGATATTTTTCAAAATGCAGAAAAGGAAAAAGAATAAGAACTTTTATTTTCCACTGACCAACACGCACTACAGCAAAGTCTAGAACACAGGCACAAAGTAAAAAAGCTTACTTAACACATCTTAAAAAAAATAAAAATTCTGTTGACAAAAAAAAAAAAAATTCTAACTCATAATTTGTAACCAACTGAATAACGCATAAATCTTTCTTTCTCTCAAGTTGGGAACCCCAGATTGTAAAACTTTCCTATGATTTGTACATAAAATAAAAAGTTATTTTTGGTAAATTGTTAACTTGTATATCATTTTCAATTTTCAATACAGTTTATACAAAATTTGTGACATGCCTCTGGGCTACATTACAAAAGGCCCATTATATAGTTCGATATGACCTATTTCGATAAGCCCAACTACGTTGTCATGCATTAAGAAAAATATCGTTGTGTATGGTGAAGGTTTATGGTAGTTTGTGAAGTGTTTGATTAACAACCATAAGTTTTAACATCTACATTCAACCACTCTATTCAACTCTCTATGTGACTATGTACTTAACAACCTTCTAGAATTCGATTCGAACAAATTTGTCTATTTGAAAAATACCAACCATTACCTAAAAAGTCGATGGCATTGATTTGCAACACATGAGTCATAATTGGCACCATCTATATCATTTGTCATTTTGTTGTACACTGTCTTCTTTCATTCATTCATTTATATTGGCCTCATCAATAGCTTCTTGCTTCAAAAGTAATCAACAAAAAACACAAATCACAATGGCTATGTGGCTGGACCGGCTAGTAATACTTTCTAGAGTGAAAAAATCCAGCTAAAGTAATAATCATTTTTATTCTAGATTCATTTTTGTTCCTCTCTCCTTTTTCCATTAATTTACTTTATTATACTTTATTCATTGGGTGTGACTAGTAGTACTCAAAATTGTCAGGACATACTCTTTAAGTATTGTTGTCTACAATCATGGTGTAAAAAAATGGTGCTACGTAATACAGTAATACTCTAATTAAGCAATGACATGTCCTAAAAAAATTAAACCTGGACTAGTTAGTTAGAGAAATTGAATGAAATAGGACTCTAGATATATAGGAAATTTGATGCTACTTACCCCTATCGAGACCAGCTCACATCTTTTCATATTTAATAGTCATTTCCTTAGAACAACAAATAAAAAGATCTAGGATAAAGGAAAAAAGAGACGGTGGAGCAACAGCAATGGAACAAGGTACCATTCCACTTCTGAAAGATGATAATGCCGCAGAGGAAGATGGAGGAGTGAAGAGAAGTATCTGGATAGAGACGAAGAAGCTATGGCATATTGTTGGACCATCGATATTTACTGGACTGGCCACTTACTCAATTCTCATCATTACTCAAGCCTTTGCTGGCCATCTTGGTGAACTTGAACTCGCTGCCATTTCCATCATCAACAACTTCACACTTGGATTCAACTACGGTTTACTCGTATGTGTACATAAAAAACACATTTTCAAGTTTATGTTATAATGCTAGTTATATGAGTCCAATTACAATGTCCTTACAATTTTTTTTCCAAGACAGCTTAGAGAATTGGTACTATAAAATTTTGATTCTAATGACCGGAAACCTAGCAAATGCGAAAATTGCGGTGGACTCCTTGTCTATATGGTACGTTACTTCATTTTTTCTTCTTATAGTACACTATCATTTCATACTTTGTTATTGTTCTTGTTTGTGTTGAAAATTTTATATTCCCAAAACATAGACATTCTTTTTTGTAAAATAAAAAACTTAGACTTTTCAAAACGTTAAATGTTAATGTATAACGACAAAAAAGCACCCGTTAATGTACCAATGTCTTTGCAGCATGTCAGTGAATGGTTGGGAGATGACGATTCCACTAGCTTTCTTTGCAGGAACCTGGTAAACAATCTTCATATTTATTACTATCGTATTTGACTTGGTATGCATACGCAGAAGTCTCTTTAAAGATGCATATGTTATACAACTTTGTTTCTTAGAGTTCGGGTGGCAAACGAATTAGGAGCTGGTAACGGAAAAGGAGCAAAATTTGCCATGATTATATCGATCACACAGTCGTTAATGGTGGGGTTATTATTCACAATGTTGACAATAATTTTCCATGGCCAAATCGGTTCTATATTTTCTTCAAGTGAAGCTGTCCTGGGAGCAGTAGACAATCTGTCCATCCTCTTAGCTTTCACAATTCTTCTCAACAGTATTCAACCGGTTCTCTCCCGTATATGCCTCAAATGAAATTTATTTTTAGTAATTCATAAATCAGGTCGATGTATTGATTTTTGATATTGGATTAAGGGGTTGCGGTTGGTTCTGGTTGGCAATCCTATGTAGCATATATAAATTTGGGATGCTATTACCTTATCGGACTTCCGCTCGGACTTATCATGGGCTGGATTTTCAAATTAGGAGTCAAGGTAAGCCTACTTGTTGTTACTTGTTACTTTCTACCATACATAGGTGTTTTTTTTTGTCTCATGTTAATATTTTGTTGAGATGAACTAATAATGATGATAGGGAATATGGGCCGGTATGATATTTGGAGGAACCGCAATTCAGACGTTGATTTTGATTTTTATCACTACAAGATGTGATTGGGAAAATGAGGTAACCATGGAGAATATTACAAAATATTATTTAGGGGCTTGAAGCGACTGTTCTTAGTTTTGTTAATAAGATATAGTTATACGATATTTGTTCAAATTTAATATATGTTTGTTTGTTGTCTATTAATGATTCATATGCTTACATTAACGTAACTATTTATGGTGTTGTTAAAAAATTTCAGGCACAAAAAGCAAATACGCGCATTAAACGATGGTCCGAAGAAATTAAAGATAGTATTAAGTAAGCTAAAACAGAACATGAAATAAAAATTGGAGATGGGTGCTTTTAACAAAGAAGTTTTTCGTGTGTAAACCTGAAATAAATCATTCAAACTGTATGTGGTTTTTGGGTCAGGTGTTGCAGCAAATCATTCATACAATATATGGGAGTATATGAGTGATCTGTTGTACTAGCTAGAGTTGTCATTGTGTTGATGGATATGTTTGAACCTGTCATATTGCATACTGCAGATTCAAAACACAATCTCCAAAGATCTTGGTTGTAAGGATAACAAAGTAATAGATGATCCTACGATTATGTGTATATCTCGCATAGCAAGCATATATTGTCTTCTAACAATATCCCGAGGCGATATATAGTCTTAAGCGTGTAGGAAGTCAGTGTTAGCAAACCTTTAAGACCAAAACGCTTCTATATCTTTTTTTAAGTCGAAACAATTTTTTGAAAATCTATGGTAGAGGGATTCATAGAAATTGATCTTTCTCTGATACAATCGAATTCATTTGGGTCCCAACAAATTATTCGAACTGATTCACAAAATCCCTCTATATATTATTTGAGAAGTCACTTTATTGAAAAATCCTATGTGTACCAATAGGATTCATTCACTTATGACGTGGTAGTCTTTGAAAAATACTATGATCATACTCTCAACATTAAATTAGAGTTCATATGTCGTTCATCTCTCTTCAAAGGGATTTTGTCAAGAAATTGAACATGAACCTCTAACACAATTTATGTTAATTAAAATCGAATATTCAAAAAATAAAAAGTGTTTATCTCTGAAAATCGATGAGATATATCTTTTCAATTTTTGAAAACGGTTACGATTTCAATAATTTTATTTTCTGGGAATTCATGGCCAATTTAGATTCCAGCGATTTATGTTGGTCGATTAATGTAATGGGAACACCAAATTCACGGGTTTGGACTGGTAAGGAGATTGAGATTATAGAAGATGTTTTTGATCAAGTAGCGGTTGCTCTCTCACATGCTTTGGTTCTTGAAGAATCGCAGTTTATAAGGAAAAAACTTGGTATTCAAAAATGAGCTTTACTTCGAGCTAAACAGAATGCAATGATGGTGAGTCAAGCGAGGAACACTTGCCGAAAATTGATGAGTCATGGAATGAGGAGACCAATGCACACAATTCTCGGTCT
>OVAP01006818.1:320-11353 GCA_900406295.1 Aurinia saxatilis
CCCCCCCCCCCCCCCCGAACCGACAACCGGTCCCCGAGCTCCAATCAGGCGCCAAACGCTGGTAACGAACGACGATTGGACCAGGGACACCATCAGCCCACATGCCTACCACCACCCCCTCCCAGAGACAACCCGCAGCAGCACGACCGGCAACGAGAACGATCCCCCCCACATCGCCGAATCAATATGATCATGGGCGGCCTCCGCACCTGCAGTGATTCAGTTCATTCGATCAAATGCTACGAACGACGAGCTTGTTTCCTGCTACAGCACCAGGACTTACCACAACAATCAACCCCCGAATCCACACATAGCGGTCATTCGATAACCTTCACCGAAAGCGATATAATAGGTATCGACCTCCCCCACAACGATCCTCTCGTCGTCGAACTCAACATTGGAGATTGCGATGTCACACGGGTCCTAATCGACACCGGCAGTTCAGTCGATCTGATCTTCCAGGAGACCCTCGATCGAATGGGCATCCCACAATCTCAGATCAAGACCCACCAAAAACCCCTCACTGGATTCAACGGCGCCTCAACTATGACAACAGGAACGATCAAACTCCCAGTACACGCCGGCTGCGTCACAAAAGTCGTAAAGTTCGTCATCCTTGATAAACTGGCAATCTACAATGTCATCCTTGGAACCCCATGGCTCCACGACATGCGGGCCGTATCCTCCACCTACCATCAATGCCTGAAGTTCCCCACCCCTGATGGCACCTTCACACTACGAGGAGACCAACGAACTTCACGCACTTGTTTTGTGATCGAATATAAAATACGGAAGTCGTCCGGAATCTGCAATATGGTCAATCTCAAACAAGGAAACATACTCCCCCATCTGAACATACGCAGGATATCGTGGTCCTGGAGAACATTGATGCTAGCGACCCCTGCCGGTGTGTAGGCATCGGAGCCGACCTCCTCCCAGCGATACGAGATGAGCTCATCAGCTTCCTGATGGAAAACTCCTCGACATTCGCCTGGTCCACCAACCATATGCCAGGAATCGACCCCAACATCACCTGCCACGAGCTAAACGTCGACCCCACGTATCGCCCCATCCGGCAGAAGCGAAGGAAATTAGGCGCCGAGCGAGCCGAGGCCGTCAACGCCGAAGTACGGCGTTTAGCAGAAGCAGGCTCGATAAGCGAGGTCAAGTACCCAGAGTGGTTGGCCAACCCCGTCGTGGTCAAGAAGAAGAATGACAAATGGAGAGTCTGCGTCGACTTCACCGACCTCAATAAGGCTTGCCCCAAGGACAGCTTCCCCCTTCCCAACATCGACCGCGTGGTCGAAGCCACCGCAGGACATGAGCTCCTCTCATTCATGGACGCCTTCTCAGGTTACAACCAGATCCTAATGCACCCCGACGACCGAGAAAAAACAGCCTTCATCACCGACCTCGATACTTATTGCTACAAGGTTATGCCTTTCGGTTTGAAGAACGCTGGAGCGACCTACCAACGGTTGGTCAACAAAATGTTCGCCGACCAATTAGGGCGAACCATAGAAGTTTAGATCGACGACATGCTCGTCAAATCCGCCAGGGCCGCAGATCACATCGCCCACCTCCGTACCTGCTTCCAAACACTCAACGAATACGGCATGAAACTCAACCCCACTAAGTTCTCCTTTGGCGTCACCTCCGACGAATTCCGAAGTCAACGCCAATAAAATCAGTGCGGTCTTGCAGCTACCATCACCACGAAACATCAAGGAAGTACAACGACTCACCGGTCGCATCATGGCGTTAAACCGCTTTATATCCCGGTCCACGGATAAATGCCTTCCCTTCTACCAGATGCTACGAAACAACAGACGTTTCGAATGGGGACCGGACTGCGATGCTGCCTTCCACAAACTCAAGGATTACCTCTCATCGCCCCCAGTACTCGCAAAACCCGAGGACGGCGAAACCTTGTACCTCTACATCACTGTCAGCGCCTCGGTCGTCAGCAGCGTCCTCGTGCGCGAAGATCGTGGCGACCAAAAACCCGTCTTCTACATAAGCAAGTCGCTGGACGGCGCGGAAACCCGATACAGCGCCCTTGAAAAACTCGCACTGGCCGTTGTGGTCGCGGCAAGAAAATTCCGACCCTACTTTCAGTCGCACACGATAGCCGTTCGCAGCAATTATCCTTTGCGCAGCATACTGCATAGCCCGACGCAATCCGGACGAATGGCCAAATGGGCGGTCGAATTAAGCGAGTACGATATCGACTATCGCAGTCGCACCAGCGCCAAGTCCCAAGTACTCGCCGACTTCATCGTCGAGCTTCCTTTCGAGGAGTGCTCCGATGAAACGTCCGACACGTGGTCACTCCACGTCGACGGATCGTCGTCCCAGCACGGATCGGGTGTAGGGATACGATTAGCTTCCCCTAACGGCGAAGTCCTAGAACAATCATTTCGCCTCGCTTTCAACGCTTCCAACAACGAGGCAGAATACGAAGCCCTCGTCGCTGGGTTGCGCTTAGCAAGAGGGATATGAGTCCAACGACTAAACGCTTTCTGCGACTCCCAGTTAGTCGCTAACCAATTGAGCGGGGAATACGAGGCCAAAGACGACCGCATGGATGCTTACCTAAGCCTTGTCCGAAAACTCTCCGAAGAGTTCGAAAGTTTCACACTCACTAAAATTCCGAGAAGCGACAACAGCTCGGCTGACGCTCTAGCAGCTCTAGCATCGACATCCGATCCTACCCAAACACGCATCATCCCCGTGGAAAGCATCGATGCCCCAAGCATCGAATCTACCACCTTCATTGGCGCGATAACCGAAGCTGACGAAGGACTCGAAGACGCACCTGAGCTGCACGAACCGTTTCACGTAGACGGCGAAAATAACCCGGTTAGCTGGCAGACCTAAATACGTAACTATATCATCGACGGTACCGTACCGAATGATCGATGGGCAGCTCGACGACTACGTATGAAATGCGCCCGCTACTCCTAACCTGTGTTAACAATAACGAGGCACATGGAATAATGGCGGAAACTCACGCCGGCGCGGGCGGCAACCACTCAGGCGGTCGGGCACTAGCCCTCAAAATACGGCGACAGGGCTTCTTCTGGCCAACAATGCTCGCTGACTGTGAAAAATTCGCGGCCGAATGCAGGCAATGCCAACAGCACGCCCCGTCGATCCACGTGCCGACAGATTTCCTACAAACAGCGACCGATCTCGTTAGCCCAATGCACCGATCTCGTCAAAAGCGGTTCCTGCTCGTCCTCACCGACTACTTCACCAAATAGGTCGAAGCCAAAGCATACGCCAAAATTCGAGCAGAAGCCGTACAAAAATTCGCCTGGAAAAATATCATCTGCAGACACGGCGTCCCGCACGAAATCGTCACGGACAACGACACCCAATTCACCTCTCACATATTCACAAGCTTCTGTGAAAATGGAACATTAGACTTAGCCACTCGACGCCCCGATACCCCCAAGGCAACGGACAGGCGGAACCCACCAACAAAACAATCATCGACGGGCTAAAAAAACGACTCGACGACAAAAAGGGACTCTGGGCCGATGAACTTGACGGTGTGCTTTGGTCCCATCGTACCACCCCGCGGCGCGCTACAGGACAAACTCCTTTCTCCCTCTCACACGGCGTCGAGGCCATGTCACCTGCGGAGGACAGCATACCCGGAGTACGACACACTCTGCTACCTCGCCACCCCGACATCAACGATTAAATGCTGCCGACAACCTCGACATAACCGAAGAACACCGCGACGCCGCATTACTCCGAATCCAAAACTATCAACAGCTCGCCGCTAAGTACTACAACAAAAAAGTTCAAGGCCGATTCTTCGACGAAGGCGACCTAGTCCTCCGCAAAGTTTTCTCTAACACCGAAGAAGCGAACGCCGGTAAACTAGGCATCAACTGGGAAGGTCCGTATCAGATCTCGAAAATAGTCAAACCAGGGGTATACGATCTCATGACCTTGGACGGAACGCCCATCGAACGCCCCTGGAACTCCATGAATCTACGACGATACTACGTTTAATTCCTAGGAACATCGATCTACTTTTGCTTTCTTGGATATTCACCTGTAACACTCCGAACTACGATTGGCTCGATCCCTTTCGTCGCGGGTACGTAGGCAGCTTTACGGCACAGCTATACCTCTTAATAAAACCATATTTTGCAATACGTTTCGAGGTCGAGTCTAACTCTCTAAAACCAAAATCCTAACACGGGTCAAACCCACCCCACATTCTAAGCGCAACGCTATCATCTAGGTCGAGTCTAACTCCCTACTTCGAGTTCAAACTCTAAATATTTGGGTCGAGCCCACTCCCCAACAAGCATAACACTACCTCACATTCTAAGTGCAACGCTATTATCTAGGTCGAGTCCAACTCCCTACTTCGAGTTCAAACTAAATATTCGGGTCGAGCCTACTCCCCGACAAGTATAACACTATCTCACAAGACGAGTACAAACTCACCAAAACATCGACGCATAAGATCAACCTGCCAACTCAGAATCCATCCAAACCAAAAGAAGAAACGCAAACAATCAAGAGTCGATAACAAAAAACTCTAATTCATTAAACTTGGAGAAGTCTTACAAATAAACTCGGGCAATGAACAAAATCAACCTCCGAGCACCGAACAATAAAAAAAAAAGAGAAAAAAACAAAACAAAGAGAAGGGTCCTTCTAAACATCGGCGCCTTCGTCGCCACGCTGCACACGTTCCCTCAGAGACCTCGCGTCATGTGGCCTAATCAGGGTCTCATTCGACCCGTAATCTCCGCGCTGAGGAGGCAACGGTCGAAGGGCTTTGATCTCACTATCAAAGTACCCCTCCCCGAGCTCGCGCAAAGGCATGCCGCCAATCACTCCCTCGATCTCCGCCGCCTTCGCTTTTAGGCCCGCATCTCCTCCTTCACCTCCAAACCTTCGGTCTCGGCGAGGTGCTTTAGGGTATCATGAGTCCCCGTCGCTTGGATCAACAAGAGCATTTGCTCGTCGACGAGGTCCTTCTCTTTCAGATAACCCTCTACGAACCTGAGGCGCGTAGCACACCGATCTGCCAGCTCCACCTGAGCCTGGTAGACCGCCCAGTCTTGAGAGCGCCTGAGAGCATCCAACTCTTTTTGTTTATGAGCCAGCATGGTCGACGACTCCAACTGACTCTGCTCTAACTCTTTGATCCTCTCCTTCGACTGGTCGCACTCAGATCGTGCGACGGTCAGGTCCTCCCCTGCCTTCTCCATCTGAGAAGCGTGCTCGACGATCTCAGAAGACTGTTTTAGCAGGGTCGCCTCTTGACCCTCCAGTTTCTTCTCCAAATCGGCGACTACGCCCTCGAGTTCCTTCACCCTCTAACCTCGAGCATTAGCCACCTCGCCCACCCTCCGCAGATCAGACTTCATCCTCTGATTCTACTGCTCATACGTCCTGAACATCTCGACCACCCCCCACCCCAAGACTGCACCAGAACAACAAACAGGTCAAGCAAACGTTACCAATGACAACCTACATAAGTCAGAGATGTCAGAGAACTCACACGCACGAGGTTGGTTGACATATCCTCAAAACGAGGTGTCATCGATGTGCCCTCTGTTTCTAGTCGGGGCACCCTCGACACCACCAATCGCGCACAATCTGCCGCCGATTCAGTGATTGGCGTCTCACCGTCGTACTCGAAGGATATCGCAAATCGGCTGGCGTCGACAGCCCCTTCGATAGCGGTCGACGCTCCTACTCGTGGGCGCGCCACACAGCCGGATTGACTCCCCGGACGCGACGACGGCTCCACCTCACGCGAACGTTTCTGCCCGCGATTTTCAGGACGACGTTCAACATCGTCCCTCCTGGAGTCACCCCTTCTCTCCACGGCAGATTGACGATTCTGCCACGCTTGGCCTGCACCATCCGCAGAACGGCGAGGAGCTCTTGGGGGTTAGCAGAGGGGGACCTCGCCACCCTCGACGATTTGTCAGGCACTTGGGCCTGCTTTGCCACATGAGCGGCTTGGGCCGTCTGGGCATCCTTCAAGATGGGCTCGACCGGTGCTTCCGACTTCGATACCGGTTTATTTCTGACACCGGGCGGCACGAGATTTTTCCCGTGTTTCTTTGGGTCCGTGTCCACCAACGGCTCGGCGATGAAGTTTATACGGGCACACCCCGAAGGCTCGCCCGCCTTTTCCACTAGTGCCTTGGGGGCACCATCCCCGAGTCTCTCCTGAGACTCTAACGGAGTTAGACCGCTACTCCTAAGAGAATTGGCCAAAGTGGGAAGTTTGTTCAGTGGTGCCATCTCAGATCTCACTACAGAGAGAGGTCGATCCCGCGTTAGAAAATCGATAGCGAACATACAACTATTAGAGTTTTACAGAACTTTACCAGTCTTCAGAGCAATCGACGCCTCTACAATTCGGACCTCCGTGATCGCTTTCCACCTTCTGTCGGGAATAGCTCTGATCTTATCGATGTCAGCAGCAAAGGTCGCAGAAGATGCAACACTGGCCCAATGAGGAGCTGCGAATACAAAAGAAAGGAAATTTGAAGGCGCGACCAAACATAACAGTCAAACAACTGCCTCGATGGCCTACCATAGCTATCTCCCCAATTCGTTTGAGGGACTAAATCCGGATCGGATAAAGTCTGATGGTCTAGTAAAACAAAAAAATATTTGCCCTGCCAGTTATTAACACGCTTCGACTTCCTAGACACGACGTTGTATTCAGGCTTCATATTTACATACACCGTTCTCGGCGACCTAGGGTTCGGCTTGATCGCAGTCATCTCTTCAAACAAGGCACAACTAACATCGATACCTGCCTCAGCGCCGAGCGTAATAACCGCTACGAAGTTGCGCATCGAGTTCGCCGTAAATTGGGAGATCGCGAGACCACGCGCGTTGCAATACTCGACGAGGAGTCTGGGCAGAGGGAATTGCAGCCGACACGAAGCAAAGTACGACTCGTATAGACAAACGTGGCCCGACGGACAAGACCAAGGACGATCTTCGGAAGTCGGAACGATGAACGACACCTTGGAAGAGATGCCGCACTTCCTAAAGGTTGACCGAATGGAATTCTCCGTCGATTGTGTAGGACAACCATCTAGTGGTCGACTTTGCAAACCACGCGCCCGTTTCGGCGCACCACTAGATGACACGACCGTTATAGAACGATCGCTGCCCTCCAGATCGACCACCGAAGAAACGTCGATGCCAGTCGGGGCACCCGCTGATTCCCAACTATCGAATAGATCCTCATCCCTCAGCCTGGGAACGTCGATCACAAGACGAGAGTCACTGCACCCTGCCGAATCGTAACTCGAAGATGTACTGGACGATGACCCCGACGCCCCGTGCCCCGATTCCGAGTAACCAGAACTACTCGATGATTCAGAAGATGACGACCTCACAACCGAGGCCGCGGCTTTCTCAGCCCTAACGCGCTCTAACATTGTCGTCGACATAACTAACAACAAGATTATGACAAGAGATAAAGAGAGAGGTTGAGTACGCACCTTTTACGAAATCCTCTGAAAGCAAAGTGAAGAACTCGAAGGAAGATCGGGGTATATAAAGGAAAACAAAGCTAGGGTAATTATTACTCCCACCAGCGACGCTTCGATCTCCGGGTATATTAAAGAAAATAAAAATAGGGCAATTATTGCTCTACCTAGGCGACGCTTCGATCTCCCCCCACGCCTCGACGCCAGCCAATGACATCACGCCACGTCACCAACACGTGGGAACCTGTCAAATCAATCATGACAGCAATACGTCTCTTCCTCTGCCACGCTTCACGCGCTTCGCTGCGAAGCCTCCAGTGGGGGGGGGGATATTGTTGGATACGGGCCGCGCACGGCCCACCAACTTAGGAGAGACACGATCAATTGAGGCCCAAGCCCAAAATAACATAAGGATGAGTTCGAAGCCCAGGAACGTCGACCTCGCCATTACCGACAGTATTTCGATTACAGAGCCAACGACAAAGACCTCTCAATGACAGCTCGCGGAATGAGGCGTGGACCCTGAATCGACGCCCATACCTTCTGCCAACTTCGACGACCAACGAAAGTGACCTTTTCCCAGAATGGAAAGATTCGACCATGCTCAGAATGAATAAGGTCAACATCCTTTTTACACCTAAGAGGAGACGACATTGATCGACCCGCCCGATAGAGAGGTCCGGGCAAAACCCTAGTTTTTCCGTCACTATAAATAAGTGTAGAAAGGCATAAGAAAAGGGGAGAGCAAATACGCACTAAAATACTAATCACACTTGTAAGACATCGACCTATTTAGGCATCGACGTACTCATAAATGCAAAAGATCTCTTGATCGACCTTCACTTAATTCACAAGAAATTCCCGGGCCATTCTATTCTTTGTGACGTACTCAGTTACATCATGGTCTAATGGTTCTGTTATTCTTTATTGTAAATCAACTAGGGTTCGAATAACATTGAGGACATATATATATTTTTTTTCTTTAGGCAGTCAAATATTTTTACATTTGTTGGACCGGTCCTGTTCTATTGATGCAGTGTGTACATGTTTATCTTTCACACCTTCTGACCTCATACCGCGCTGGCAAGTCATGGAAACAAAGGTTCAATCTGAGATCGTTGATTAGATTAAATGTTGGTACACTCTCTATATTTATTTTTACGTTTGTGCAGCGCATACATGTCATCTTTCACTGGTTGATTGGGTGAAAGGTTATGCTTCTTCGTGCCAAACTAGCATAACACTTTGTTTGGTGTATACAGTAATTAAATAGTCTTTAGGTAAGACTTTTAATTCAATGACTGCAGATTTTTTGGAACATAAGTGCAGTGTGGTCAACATTGTTAGTTGGTGGTTGCTAAAATAAAGCCTCCAGAATTTTACGAATTTGCAACTTCTGTAGATGCTGAAGAATTCTTAACAGTGTTTCAGAAAATATATCAAATGATGCTTCACAAAATGCATGGAAAAAATATCTGGCACCACAAGATTTCTCAATTTTTTTTTTTTAGATGAACAACATTGAAACTGCCACCAATAAATTAATTTCTCAAATAAACTCGGACTAGGTGGATTTGGTTCAGGTTATCAAAGAGGCTCTTCCCTCGTTCCTTGCATGATATGTTGTGTTGAAGTTATCAACCATTGCCACTGCATTCTAATTGATCTCCAGCACAAGTTGTGCTTCATCTGCCCTTCTCTTCTTCGTTTGTTTTTCTTTCACACCTTGTGTGCATCCATGTGAGTATGTTTCTTCTGGTTTAAATAAAGTTGTTTTATGACCTTTTGGTGATGTGTTGTCTTCTCTTGCGTCTCAGTATTTATGTTCTCATTGGTGACACACCAAATAAAGTTCGCTATTTTGATATGATGTACTGAAACTCAGATGGAGGGAGTTGAATTAATCGGCAACAGTTTTGCATGTGTTATCGGTCTCAATTCTCGGTCAAGATTTAGGTCCGGCCACAGTAGCAACCCATTGAATTGTATGCCTACTTTTGGATTACGCACGGACACACTGGAAGTGTTCCTTGAAATGGCTGAACAAAATTTAAGGTTTCAAGGATGATGCTTAAACCCCGTACAGTTTCAGGTGAGCTTCTTCGAGTTTTTTGGATCTTTACTTTGGTGTGCACTTTCTCTATCAGTAGGCAGCATAAAGCTATAGCGTGTAAAAACAAATTTTAAAATCTGTAGAGTCTTTTGGAAAATACAAAAGCTGCAAAGTTATTTGCTGTGTAAGTTGACTTATGAGAGGACAAAAAATGAGAGTTAAAAAGTCAATTTCTAGATTCAAACGTCTATTAAGAGTAACATGGAATTTTCTTGGTCAATGCCGTCAATATGGTTTATTTTGATGCGTATGTTTAAAGTATAGTTATAATTATTCTCTTTAGCAAAAGAAAATATTAATCAAATATTGTCAATGCTTATTATATGATAACACGAAAGTCTTTAAAGTCTCTATGATCTCTGTTCAAATTTCCAGAAGAGATCTTGCAGAGAAGTAGGAATACACATGAGAAAATTGGGTATGGTTTTATATATTTGCTTGCTCTTGCTAACTATATTCCCAACTCATGGCAATGCAGATATAAACATATCAAGTCCTTTGTCGATAGGACAAACTTTGAGCTCGCCTGGTGAAGTTTATGAGTTAGGCTTCTTCAGTCCTAATAATACCCGGAATCAGTATATTGGCATCTGGTTCAAGAATATTATTCCTCGGGTAATTGTGTGGGTGGCTAACAGAGACATGCCAGTTACAAACTCCATGGCAAATCTCACTATCAGCAGCAACGGGAGCCTGATCTTGCTTGATGGAAAACAGGATGTTCTTTGGTCAACAGAAGAGACTTTCACATCCAAAAAGTGTCATGCAGAGCTTTTAGACACCGGAAATCTTGTTGTAATTGATGATGTTTCAGGACAAACTTTATGGCAAAGTTTTGAGAATCTTGGTAATACTATGCTGCCTCAGTCATCTTTGATGTATGATACTCCTCATAGGAAGAAGCGTGTGTTGACTCCATGGAAAAGTAACAGCGATCCATCGCCTGGTAAATTCTCACTGGAGATTACATCACAAATCCCGTTACAAGGCATTATAAGGAGAGGCTCAGAGCCTTACTGGAGAACTGGTCCATGGGCGAAAACAAGGTTCTCTGGGTTTCCACAGTTTGATGAATCATATGTAAGTCCATTCAGCGTTGTACAGGATCTAGCAACCGGCACAGGATCTTTCTCTTATTCCATGTTAAGAAATTATAATTTATCGTATGTCACCCTAACATCTGAGGGGAAAATGAAGATCTACTGGGATGACGGCAAAAGATGGATGCATCACCTTACAGTTCCAGCAAGCTCATGTGATTTATATGGTGCATGTGGGCCTTTTGGTTTGTGTGTGAGATCCATTACCCCGAAGTGTATATGCTTGAAGGGGTTTGTGCCAAATTCAGATGAGGAGTGGAGAAAGGGGTGAAAGAGAAGTCGTTTTGGAATGCATGAGGCGTTGTTGGAACAAGGCGA
>OVAP01006820.1:0-11351 GCA_900406295.1 Aurinia saxatilis
AGGGTAGTTTCACGGCGAAGCGGAAGAAACGAGAGAAGACCATTGGGGGAGCAATTTTTAGACAGTTAAACCTTTAATATCGCAGTCTAACCCTTAATATCGCAGTCTCCATTAATGTTCTGGTTTTGATGGGAAAACAAAATTTTTTATTTTACCGAGAAAACATGGTTTTGCAGTTTTAATTAAAAAATATGATTTTATGATTTTAGTGAAAATCAAGATTTTAGGAAAACATGATTTCGCCATTTTGGTGAGAAAATATGATTTCGCGGTTTTGATAAAAAAACATGATTTTATAGTTTTGGCGAAAAACCATGATTTCATGGTTTTGGCGAAAAAAAATTATCTTGCGGTTTTGGCGAGAAAAAATTATTTTTTACAGTTTTGGTTGAAAACAAGATTTTGTGATTTTTACACAAAAATGTAATTTTGCACAAAAATGTAAATATTGCGGTTTCGACAAAAAAAACAAGATTTTGTAGTTTTGACGGAAAAATAGAATTTTGCCATTTTAATGAAAATAATATTTTAAGGTTTTTTGTTATAGTTTTAGCGGAAAAATGACATTTTATAATTTTCTGTCAAAATATAATTTCGTGATTTTAACTTACAATTTTTCTCCAATTGATAAACCCTATATATATTTGGACATGGACCGTACATTGTCCATAATATCTTATCCATTAAAATCCATGTCTATTTGGGCTAAACCCATTAATATCCGTTTTATATATGGACATGTCCGTGTCCATCCTTTTAATTGTGGATATGGATGGCCATGGACAATTAGTCTATTTGACATCTCTATGTCTCAGCTTGATGTACAGCTCTTTCCCTTTCTCATCATTCTCTTCTCTCCACATTCTGTCCAAAGTGTTCTTATTATACATTTAACCGAAATCAAACATAAATATTGTCGAGATGTTGTAAAGTTGTAGAAAGTTAAAAATCAAATGTTAGACTTCAACTTGTTGTTGAAGACTAACGAAGTACTCTAAAACTTTGGTAAAGACGGTTGTTAGACTTCAACTTAAATGTAACCATATGGCCATAGACGCAAGACAATAGAAAAATGCTTTGTTAATTTCAATGAACAGTTTACAATGCAGGCATCAGAAGGTAGCTATATCACTCGAGGGAGCCTCACATACTTACAACTAGTAATCGCCAACTAATAGAGAAACCGGTTCTAACCCAAGCAGCAAAAAATTACCAATGTTCCATGGACAACGATTCTGCCTTAGTCTTCAACCTCAGTGGTGAATATAAAACTCGGGAAAGTTGTTGTCACATCTCTTCGAAAATATTCAATAATAAAAATGCCATAATTAGATTCAAACTCAGATAAATATATATATGTTGATCACGAAGTAACGGGTTAATTTTGAACAAGAGTGAAGATTTGGTACTTTAGATAAGGAAGAGTCATATTCTTCAACAAGCTGGGATGCTTAAGCACATAAACCTTCCACTCCTCCTTGTTAATTTTACCGTCTTTGTCAGAATCTGCATCAGTAAACGTCTAGCAAAACAAAGTAGAATATAAACTCCATCTGCTAAAGAATTTTACTAGAGTGATTCATCAGTAAGAGAGGGTTCCAACCACTTACTTTATCAATGATCATGTTTAGAAGTTCATCAGACAGCACCATATCAGATTCCTTCAAAATAGCAATCACCATTTGTTGCACCTAACATTTAGCAATCTCAACTTTTTAATTACGCTGAAAAGACAAGTGCGAATCAAATGAGCAATGTCACATTATTTACCTCTTCTCGCTCAATAAATCCGGTTTGCCTTAGATCGTAGAGCCTAAATGCAACTGCCATAGATTAGAAACATAAGTTTGAGACTCAGCCATGAGCCTAAATACATTATCAATAGGACACTGAATTTTGTTGCTAAGATCCTTACAGTCGATCTTCTCCTCAATTGGTGCATCTGGATGAAAGACACTCAATGCATGGATAAATTCCTCAAACTCAATAACTCCATTCTTCTTTTCATCAAACAAATCAAAAACCTGCAATAACACCAAATATATGGTAACAACTTTCACCTCAACAAGCCTGAGATACCATGAAAAAAAAAGGCCATTCAATCTCCATATAAAGTACAGAGACACACTCACATTTACTCACCCTATCAAGAAAGAGGTTCTCACCATATGGAGCTTGAAACAGCGCCAATCGAAGCTCTTCCTACAAACAACAAATATCGAAAAATTTAATGAGATGAATGATTCAGCTTAAAGAGCAAACCTCTGAAACCAACCTTAAACTAAAACATCTAAAAATCAAACCTTGTGAATCAACATATCATCAATTATAGAACAACTCAATTTCTTGAATAACTCATACAATGCTTCAACTTCATTCACTGAAACTGCAAAAAGCAACAAACAAAGTTTAAAACTTTTCCACTACCCAATAACAATNCACAAAAATCAAAAAAATTAATGAGATGAGTGATTCAACTTAAAGAGCAAACCTCTGAAACCAACCTTAAACTAAAACATCTAAAAATCTAACCTTATGAATCAACATATCATCAATTATAGAACAACTCAATTTCTTGAATAACTCATACAATGCTTCAACTTCATTCACTGAAACTGCAAAAAGCAACAAACAAAGTTTAAAACTTTTCCACTACCCAATAACAATAAACAAGTCTAGACAGAGACAGAGTGGAAAAAAGACAAAACCCACNATAACAATAAACAAGTCTAGACACGAGACAGAATGAAAAAAAAAAAAAGAGACAAAACCCACATCGAGATTCACGAGCAAGACGAGCCAGATCCGCCTGTTGACATGTTCGAGGCGATTGGTTCCGACAATCAAAGCAAGGTCCGACAGTGGCGATAAAGAAATCAATAATGGCGAAGAAAGGAATAAAGACAGCACATATCTTCTCTCCAATAGTCAGAGAGCTTGATCTCTGTTTCACCAAAACATTTTTACATTACGATAACAGAGAGAGAGAGAAGAAATCAAAAGTCAAAAGAAATGGGAAAACAATTACAGAGGAAACTTGTGGCCAGTCCATAACTCATTGATCCATCTTCTTCGTCTTGGTCTATATAAATGGTAAGGAATCACATTTCAAAATTTTCAATCAACCAAATAGATCCGTCAGCTTCACATCTCTCGTATCCAAAATGTACCGCCTCCCCCACGTGGACCCCTTTTATCTTTGTTCCACTATAATATGATTATTTGGTTACATTTTTTCCTAGTTAATTTAAGAAATAATTCGACTTATACATTTATAAATTAACAACTCGACCAAAAAAAAATATACATTTATAAATTAACAACAAATTTTTTTTTGTTTGTTTACTTCTATTACCTGTTTTTTGGTTTGGTTATTTTATTTTCTTATGTATGGTCTATGATCAGATCTTTATTATTCATAAAATCATTTTGAGATGAAAAAAAAAGTTTAACAACAAACTTTTTTTTCCATATTGTATATGTTTTGAGATATTGAAATTGGTTTTTTGAACTTAAGCTCATATGTACTGAATGAGGTTATTGATTTGATTTGATTCGATTTTGTAGGTTTTGAGATTTTTCGGTTTTTAAACTTTAGAAGATATTTGAAATCAATTTATAGTTCGGTTTAGATTTTTTCGAATTATTGTTTTTGTTTAGAAAATGAATCCAGCGAGATCAAATTAGTTTAATTTAATTTAACTAAATAAAAACTATATGTTTTAGAATCTGGATTTGTAGCTTATTGATTGTGTTAGTACCATGAATGAATTCGAATGATTTCTAGTTTAGATTACGTTCGGAAATTATGTCCAACTCTGATTAGATCCATGACACAATTTCATAGGATTGTCAAATTACGTTACTAAGTAAAACCTTCGAACTAGTGGCCGACCAAGTTACTTGATGATCATATCAACTCTGTAGTTCAATAGCTAAATAATTAGTTTAGCGACTAAGAATTACAACATTTTCAAACGCAAATTCGATAACCAAAAGATGAAAAGACACAAAAATATTAGGATCCTTTTGTTGGTTGAACAATACAAATTAAGAGTAACTTCACTTGCCACAAACCATGCAAATTCTCTATACTGCAAGAGTTATTAAACGAAAAAACAATGTAAATAGAATGTTACGAGTTACGTATCACCAACACACAACGAAAAAAAACAAAAGCTCTATACTGCAAGAATTAGTCGAATCTAAATAAAGATGTGGAGGCAAAAATGAATTCAAATAAAAGCAAATGTAAAACTGTTTTTTTCTGTAAATTTGATCAACCAAACTTTCTTCTTTGGTCTTTAAAGAGACATCCCTCTTAATTAAGATTTCTCTAGTTTTGGCTGAGTTTTACATCACGCCGAACTCAGACAGGTAAATTCCATCAGCTACTAGTTAATTAGAATTAGAATATGAAGAATTTTCATTTGCATGCATCTTATGTCAAACTTATATAACACAAGCAAACGCAGAATAAATCTTCAAATGATGAAAATATGTATGCTAAACTCTATACTAATTGATTGCCAGTAACATTCTCACCAATGCACATGGTTTAGGTCTCTAGAAATTCCAAGTTAATTCTTCATGGCCTCGTAAATTGTTTTAAAAATAACAATCCTTATATTTCAAATACAAAAAGAAAATAAACCGAGAAAGAATATTCAGACATAACTAGAATTTTATAGTTCATAAACAAATAATTGGAATGTCTTACAATAAAAGTTAAATAGAAACAACAAAATTTATACTCTTGAATGTGGTCGCTACTATATTGCCTTCTTCCATGTAATGCCTGACCTCGGCATTTATAAATCTATAAAAATTGTCTAAATTAAAACTAATCAGTACTTAGATAATAAGATTCTAGCAGATATATATAGCATAACAAAATAATGACAAAAAAACATTTTGATTCAGAAATAGCACATATAACATAATATAATAATTTTTTAATGGAAAAAAGGGTGGAAAAGTGATATTTAGAAGAATAAAAGAATTTCACAGGAGAAACATATCTCAAAATAATTCACTAATTTCTCATCTATATTTTGTGGGTCTCATACACTAAACAAAAAACAAAACAAGAATAACAAATAGTAACTTACCATTTGCCATAATAATTAGAGATTACTCTTTTTTTTTTTTCTTTATAGTCACAACCAGTTGCAGCCTATTTATAAGGGTAGATTCAGTTTGTCGCAAACCATGCAAGCAATAGAACTAAGAAAATTCTGATAGTAATAATACTACCAATAATTAGATCCATGACAATTTTCATAGGATTCATCAAATTTACTATTTTTTATAATGTAGGTGTTGAAAGGCTTCCTAGGCCCAAGAGTAATCCACGAGACCCAACCAATCCAAATTAAAATCGTGTTTTCACGGGTTGATGACCAATGCGAATCGAATTCGGGAGCACACGGACATCAAATTTACTTACCAACTAGAAAACCTTCGAAACTAGTGGCCGACCAACTTACTCATGATCATATCAAACTCTATATTCAAGACCCAATTGATGATTATATAAGCAACTAAGACGATACAACATTTTCCAAACGTAAACAAAAGACTAGCTAGAAGACTAATCGAAACTAGGACATTGTTTATACGGTTTGTTCAATACAAAGAGTAGATTCAGTTTGTCTTAAACCATGCAACTATGCAAGCAAACGAGTTTTTCTTTTTTTTTGAAAATTTGTTAAAATTAAATAAGAAAAAGAAATTGTTTTACATGCTCCTAATCAATGAACTTGAGATGTTAATTATATTGTTTAAAAATAAAAGAAATCTCAGCCAGAGAAATGTGGTCTTGAGGCAAACCAACACGCGAGTCCGTCCTCATAGCGCTGATCTCCCATTAGATGGATTGAGCTCATGCAATTCCGTACTAGTTTATCCACCTCCCGAGCAATAGTCTCCATGAGTTTGGGTGTTACTCCATGGCGGCGATCGTTACGCTCATTCCATATGTAATAAACAGTGGCTTGGAAGGCAGGACAAGAAGCCACTAACCCAATCAGTGGGGTTTGCTACAAGCAACTGGAGCAGAGGATTCTAGGACCCAGTGAAACGGCTGCCCATAAGTACTGTACCAATGTTTGACCAGATCTGCAAGGAAAAACGAGCTTTTCTTCTTCTGTTTTGGTTTGAATTTCTTTTTCTCATTTACACTGTTACACAAGAATTACTGACTAATATGTGGCTTGTCATCCCGAATATAAAAATGACATACTAATATAAGAAAAATGGTAGAATATGTATGAAACACTTCTACACGTAAAAGACTTGTCCAACGTTCAAAAGTGACTCATGAGGAACATTAAATATGACATCGTTCCCTCTACAAATCTTCTTAAGAAACGCGTAAACATAATCAATGGCAATCTTCTTGGGAAGCCATGAATCTCTTCTTGCTTTCACAACAGTATTTCCTAATATATGAACAACCCCCGAGGCTCTACAACTCTTTAGAAACTCCATCTCGTCTGTTTCCTCTTCCACTGTCACCGCATTGCTCGAAGAATCAAGGGGGATGATCCCGTCACCTGTTGATACTGTGTAGTCCTCCACCATTGAAGACAACATGTCTGTCTCGGCCTCGTTGTTGAACAATGCTTCTCTGGACTGATGACTCTGGCTGCATATAGAAGCAATGCTGCTATTGCTTGAGTTTGAACCTGGCTCCATCATTCTTTCGATTTGGATGAAGGAGAACAAATTGTTAAACAACTTGTTCTCGAAATCGTCATCNCTCCTCCTCCACTGTCACCGCGTTGCTCGACGAATCAAGTGGGATGATCCCATCCCCTGTTGATACTGTGTAGTCCTCCACCATTGAAGACAACATGTCTGTCTCGGCCTCGTTGTTGAACAATGCTTCTCTGGACTGGTGACTCTGGCTGCATATGCTTGAGTTTGAACCTGGCTCCATCATTCTTTCGGTTTGGATGAAGGAGAACAAATTGTTAAACAACTTGTTCTCGAAATCGTCATCTTTCTTGTGTAGATCTTTGTAACCGTACCTGGCGACACAACGGAACATTCTGAATGTCTTGGTACCGATTCTCTTCACAAGAAACCTCTCTTCTTCCGGGACAGTATAAACGGGGAGGTACTTGACACATACAAAGACTACAACAGAGTGAATCGCAGGGAGATTGGTGATGAAATGAGAGAAGATGTGAGGGACACCGCTCGCTAGCTCTGAGTAGACTAGCCCTATCCCAGGGACCCGGACAAGCCCAAGGCTAGGTCCGAGGCCAAGGATCCAGCTCATGGACACTTTACTGTGTAACTGGAACTCATATCTCTTGATTTTTACATAATGCCAGACCAACATTACAAGAAGAAAGACAGCTGCTACGATGAGCGGAACCCATCCTCCTTGATTAATCTTTAAAAGCACGGAAGAGAAGTATGCGCCTTCCACGACAAGGGAGAGCAGGGTGAATATAAGGACGAGGCTCCAGTGGCACCGCCACACGAGTAGCATGAGAAGCACCATGAGCAATGTGGTCACAAGCATCACAACCGCGACTGCTGTACCGTATGCATTCCCTATTTGGTTCTGATTCTTGAACTTAGCAGTGACCGCTATGCAACCAAGCATGAGTATCCAGTTGATATCAGGGCTATAGATTTGACCGAGGAATTTCTTTGAAGTATGAACAACTTTAACTTGAGGAAAACACCCATGTGCCACTGCCTGCTTCATTATAGAATATGTCCCTGATATTGTAGCTTGGCTTCCAACAATAGCTGCTCCGGTGGCCACTATAAACATTGGCCAATATATACTTTCTGTGAGAGAGTCAAAGCAGAAACAGAGTTTAGTTTTGTGGTAGCAACATGACTTAAAAAAAAAAACGGAAAGGTTAATGACAAATTAACAAACCCGGGATAGATTCATAGAATGCATTTGCATAGTGATCCTTGTGTTTAACAAGGTATGCAGCTTGACCGCAGTATGCTAGAAGAAGACAAGGGAACACGAAAAATGCAAAGGCAAGCTGTATAGCTAATAATGGGAAATAAGCAATGTCATCATATAATGCCTCAGTCCCTGCAAAACAAGAAGAAAAAGCATTTAGAGATGGCTTAGCTCGACGAATTCTATGTTGAGTCTAATAGTAACAACCTGTTATGCTGAGCAGAATTCCCCCAAGTGAAACCCAACCATCTCTCCCTCTTCTTCTGAAGTATGTGTATACATATGTGGGCGAAAAAGCTTTCAGAACGGTTACATCATATCTAAATATGTTGTATAACCCGGTGCCCCCGATTAAGAGAAGCCAAATGAGCACAATAGGTGCAAAGAGCCATGCAACTTTGTCTGTACCATACTTCTGCATACTGAACAGACCCACCAAAATGGCAACCGCCACGATCACAACGGTTTCTGAAACAATGGAAGCAATCACACCATTAAGTAACGGATACAGAACAAACAGAGAGCTGAATAAAACATAACCATATACCACTGCTCATCTTTGGATTGTTGACTTTGATTCCACCAGTAGCTGAAAGAACTGAAAGCAGGAATATGTTCGTTATTGAAAATCAGGAAATGCAGAAACATAGAGAGACATATACATACCCGAGATGGCTGGTGTAAAGATGCCATCACCAATGGTCATACAAGTGCCCACAAGAACAAGAATCATAAGTGCTCTCTTCCTAGAATCGCTCTTCTCTAACCAATTCTTGGTTTTCGAAGCGAAAGACCCTTCAGGCAAGAAAGTACGGCTATATGTCGTGAGCTCCTCGTCACTAGGCTGCTGATCCGGGATTAGCTTTAGTTTAGCATGTCTGCAGAGCAATGAGTAAATAGCAAGAGTCCCACCTACACACACATATAGATGGATCCAAAATGTATTAGAACCAGCTGATCTGATAAACATATATATGACTTACTCTTACCTTGACCGTTGTCGTTAGCTTTGCAGACAATGAAGACATACTTGATGAGAGGGATAAGCAAAAGAGAGTAAATGATCAAAGAAAGTGCTCCAATCACATCCTCGGGGTCGTTGATTCCCTCAGGGAACGTACTGTAGAACACGTACAAAGGAGAAGTCCCTAAGTCACCATAAACTATCCCTAGGCTTTGAAACGCCAGCCTCAGAAGCATCCACGTTGACAAACCCTGAAGAAGAACACATTGGTCTCATCTCATACTCAAAATGTTACTGTTTGAAATTCCAAGTCAAACTCAAAAGAAGGAAAACAAAACCAAGAACCATCATTAAGAATACACATTTCTTGATTGTCAAGTAAGATAATCAAAGTATACACCTTTTCATTGTACATGTTCTTCAGTTTGCGAGCTTCTTCATCCATGGGCTGATCAAGTTTCTGCTCTAGATCCCACATAGCTCCCACGTTTCTCTCTTCAATCGTCTCTTGTCCTTGTACTATCTCTGCCATTCCCACTTACTCGATGTTATCACAAAGCAAAATTAATTCCTCCAAAGTATATACTATATACTCGAGACCAAGACTTTCTTTTCGATTGGGACTATGAAAGAACAATATAGTGTGTAGCTAATCTGGTTCTGACCAATGAGAAGAATACATTACCTATGAAAGAAAAAAGACACTTACCACATTTTTTATAAAACTACTTGTAATACTTAAATTTTGAAAAGTACACTCTCTTATCATTTTCTTATTTTTTCCACATGTGATCTCTCAACTTTCTCATAAAACTTTAATGTTGTTTGTCTTTTCTTCACACACTTCACACACTGCTCTAACGCGTTACAGTTGTCCAACATATTTCACACACTGCTCTAACGCGTCACAAAATTCTTATCTGCTTGCTATCTCCTCCAGTATATATACCTTTTTTTCTAATCTTCCTAAATTCTTATTACAATTCCTTTTTACATGCTTTATCACAGCCCAACCGAAATCCATTTGAGAAACTAAAAGCCCAAGAGAGAAAAACCTATAATTGAAGAAAAAAAGTCTATGAAAAGTCCAAAAGAGAAAAGACTTTACAGCAGCTCTCCATGGGTGAGAGATATTCTCTCCCGTATATTACAGCTTTTTTTATTAGATTAATTTGCAAAAATGTCGGCTTTTGCCATCATAATTTAAAGACTAACAAATTATTATTTTATTACAAGTCAAACTATATTAAAAGACCAATTTATCCATCATTTTGTTTGCACACTAACAAACAACTTACTTTGTGTTTGTCACATTATTATTCTGATTTTTTTTTTTAATGAATTTTCAAATGAACCAAAAATGATTCAATAACACACATTTTCATTTGTTTCCAAAATCACCCACAACTTCTCTTTCATTTACTCTCTCCCTCTCACTCATCCGACGAACACAACTTCTCTTTCTTTCACTCAAGAATCCGGCGAAGCCTCCTTCACCGTGAAAGCCAGGGTCTGGCGAAAAACCCAGATTTTCGGCGAAGAACCCAGATTTTGACGAGGAACCAATTCCCGGCGAAGCCTACTTCACCGAACCACTAACTTATTTCGCAAAAATAAGTATGTCGTATCTCTCCCCAAACCACGTCTCTTAACCTGGGTCTTTTAATTGCATCCATAAACCATTCTATGAATCTCTGTAATATTTGCCCAATTTCTGATTTCTTTTCAGTACATGCACTTTTGACTAGTTGATTATTTTTGAGTATATAGTTTGTTTTAGCTAGTTACCTGTTTAATTAGATATATGTCTAATACATTTGTTACTTGTGTGTTATGTTGTACACCTTGTATACTAGGAATAGTATTCAGCTAATTATCTGATTTTGACTAGTTGCATGTATTGAATATATATTTTGTTTAGCTAGTTATCTATTTTATTAGATATATGTCTAATACATTTGTTACTTGTGTGTTATGTTATACACCTTGTCTACTAGGAATAACATTCAACCAGTTATCTGATTTTGACTAGTTGCCTATTTTGAATATATAGTTTGCTATAGTTAGTTACTTGTTTCATTAGATAGACGTCTAATACATTTTTTGCTTGTGTATTTTTTCTACACCTTGTCCACTAGAAATATCATTCAATTAGTTCTCTGGTTTTGACTAGTTGACTGTTTTGAGTATATAGTTTACTTTAGCTAGTTACATGTTTTATTATATAGACGTTTAATACATTTGTTGCTTGTGTGTTTTGTTCTACAACTTGTCCACTAGGAATATCATTCAACTAGTTCTTAGTTTTGAGTATATAGATTGTTTTAGGTAGTTATTTGTTTTATTAGATAGACGTCTAATACATTTGACTAGTTGCCTGTTTTGACTAGTTGACTGTTTTGAATATATAGTTTGCTTTAGTTAGTTACTTGTTTCATTAGATAG
>OVAP01006821.1:0-11348 GCA_900406295.1 Aurinia saxatilis
TATTTTTTGTTTTTTAATTATATTTGGTGAGACTCAATGAGTCTCACCGTTAGAGATGCTCTAACACATCGTAAAGAAATTAAATTTAATAATATAATAATAAAAATATTTTTTGGTGTAATATTTGATGTTATTTTGGAGATGAAAATACTATAACGTTAAGTTTGGTGTTATTCTAACATTAAGTTCAGTGTTCTGATTGGAGTTGCTCTATGGTAAAACTAAATGTTTAATTGCAAGAAAATTATTATTTTTATTTTTTCATAAAACTGTAGGAAAATTAGTTTGACAAGATAAAAACAAATTGTCCAGCCAAGAACAAAACACATTGTCAGAGAATTTGAATTACTTTCTGAGTCGCAGTTTTGAGCCCTCTGTTTGAAGGATACAAACAGGTAAACTTCATTCTACACGTCGCTGTCTCGGGTCCCGTGTACAACGAAAACGCGTTTTACAATGTGTCTCGAAACCATCAGCGGCGTCGAGGTGTCCACGTCATTGATACGTGTCGAACATTGAGAGAATGTGTCAGAGCTATACTGATCCTCCACCGTACGATCTCTGTTTTCAGACCATGAGAAAACTGGCGAGCGAATCAATGTTTTCCAAAAGTTGATAGCATCTTGATACATTGCATAATAATAACAACCACACGTAACTTAATAATGGGCCTGATTTCTGGCCCAATATGGTCCATAGTAAAATTTAAACCATACAAATGAGAGATTATTGAGGGTTTTGGTGTCTTTGTTGTGCATTCTGCAATATGTTGGGCTGCAGAGTCTGCTGATTGGTCTGCATATTTCCATACCCTCCTTGTTGTTGTTGTTGTTGCTGTTGTTGTTGCTGCGGTTGCTGCTGTTGCGTTTGCTGTGTTTGCATCATTCCGCTGGTGTTGAACACTGCAAGAAAACGGAAAGGGAATATAGTAAGTGAATTGGTTTTAATTTAATGTATGAAAAGCATGAGTTAGAAGACTTGTTTACATACTCTGGTCACCCAACATTTGAGAAGCATGGCTTCTTTGAGGATTGGTACCAGAAACTCCAAATTGCTGTGAACAATAAATCAACAGAATATCAGATTAGGATACTGTTTTACAGTTCCAAATATGGAAATTCCTTTATATAGTTTTCTCAAAGAGGAATTTTGAGCTAACCTGCATTCTAGGAACAAGTGTTTGAGATTGCATAGATGACATGTTTGGTATCTATAAACAAGTATAAAGTCGACGCTAAATCAAATAAGCAAAACTAAGATAACTGATAATCAAGGAGCTTTCAAGAGAGGTGACTAACCATCTGGCTACTTGGGGAGCCTTGTGCAGAAGTAAACAGTGCACTATTGGCTCCACTTGAAAACTGGTTCAAGTGACGGTTCATCGCTGGATTGAGCTGTCCTTGGGACATGCTATGCTGAATATGCCCACCTGAGAGCTGTCTAGCTTGGAATTGTTGGTGGGCCATTGGCTGAGAATATGGCATTTGATGTTGCCCATGTAACTGGAGAGAATAAAATAGAAATTAACTTAATAAGTAAAGGAACTAGCAAGACAAAATCTAGTTTCATTTGGTTCTACTGCTGGAAAATCTGAACATTCACGACTTTATACAAGCTTCTGACAATAAGTAGGGTAATTTCTAGAGTATGATCATTCACAATTATGGCCATAATTACTGCATAATAATTCCAATAATGGACAAAAGATGAGTACAATGTATGAGTTCTATCTTTTAAAAACGACTTAGCTTGAAAAAGATGCTATAACAGCAACTGTACCGTTTGAAATTTTTGCTGACCTTGCCCATGCAAATCGTGAAGGGATGGTATCTGACTCTATACAAAGAATTATCATGTCTCGCGAGAAAACAATATGGTAGAATGACAGATGCCAATTGCTATTAACGTATGAAGGCAACTGCTAAAGCCTACCTGACCCAATCCTTGCATAGAAGATTGCCTGAGCTGTTGTTGTTGTGCAAGTAGTTGCTGTTGATGTTGAGGCAACTGCATTAGTTTTGATCTTTGCTGCTGCTGCTGAAGCTGTTGTTGCTGAGGCGAAGGCGCACTAACCATACTCGTAGATTGGGGAGAATTGGAATATTGCAAGGGAGATCTTGTGTTATCAAAGTTACCAGATGGAGATGCAGCTGATCGTCCCATAAATTGTGCTCCAGAAACCTAGAAACACTCAAAGACATGAGTTCTCCAGAGATAATGATTCTAACAGAGGTGATCATCATCAAAATTAGAGAGGATAAACTAGTCGGGTAATTTAACCTGCATCAGATTTCCTTGACTGTTGATGTTGTTTGATGCCATAGGTAGCGTACTCTTGCCTAATAAAAGAGAATTTCGGACCCATCCATAGAAGAAAATGAAGAATAAGCATGGAGGTTAGCTTGTGGGGGTTTATTTCGACAAGAACGATCAATGAATAGGCTACCTGCATCATTGATGATTAGAACATCTGCCAGATGTGGTGGAAGTGCAGTGGTTATCTGTCTCTGGTCTGGCGGGAGTCTTGTTCCTTGAAACACAATTATAGAAACATTGGAATACACCAACCAAAGAATACACATATCTTACCAAAGGGACACTGAAGTCTGTTACCTGCGCCATCATTTACAGCTGCTCGTAGCATACTTTCCTGCTCCTGAATCTTTGCAGCTTGACTTTTGTCCATAGTTGGAAGAATAGATGGGCCTTGACGAGCGCCAAATCCATAGACTTTACGGGTATCAGCTAGTACTTTCTCTGCATTTTCACAAGCTGCTGCAATCATGTCCATCCTCGCCTGAAAAAGAAACCACAGTTCAGAAAACCAGCACAAGCTTAAATGGAGAAATCACAAGAAAACTTCATAAACTCACCTTTAGCCTTTCAATTTGCATGGGTACTGGCAAACTCTGAACACCTTGAAGCAACTGCTCTCTCTTGGAGTTGTCATCAGTTTCCATCTCTGGAAGTAATTTGGAGGATAACATAACCGGTAAAACTGCAGAATCACAGATAAAGGCTAAGCTAAAGCAATTGATAGCATTAACAATTCAGTAACTCATCCAATAAAAACAAAAAGACCGTACTTCCGGCATTCTCAGCATTGACATTCTTGGGAAGCACAACAAACGCATTGGAAACTTCCTTTACCTCTTCGACAATGTTAAAGAGCTCAAGGTTTACCATCGAATACTGCCCTAGAATATCTTGCCTGTAAACAATGAATCCCGTTAAGAAATTCATAAACAAGAAAAAGAAAGAGAAGACCCCAAAAATATCGACCATTTAGGAGTGGTGTTGGTTCGGGCATAAGCGTCAAAATCTTCAAGAATGCGAGAAATGGCCTTGAATAAGCTAATAGCTCGTGTCTTCATTGATTCCAGATTCAACTGCTGAACAACTTTCTGATTCAGCTTCTCCACAGGCGGAGGTGGTTGCTGTGGTGGCTGCGTCGTTGTCCCAACTCCACCCTCCATAGCTACACAGAGGTATTGTCAGTGATTATCTTAGCTTCCGATTCCTTCAAATTCAATTTCTAAGATAGTAAATTCACGATTCCGACTCTAAAACTATGATCCGATTGATCTAGCTAGAGATTCTACAATCTGGTTACTCACTGAAACGAGAGGAAAACTTACGAATCGAAGAAGCTTTATGGCTTGGAGGAATTAACTGATCTGAGAAGGCCAATGCGAGGTTGTTCCGGCGAAGTTTTATTCTTGGAACCTTCTATATCACTAACAAGGTTTATATAAAATTTAGATTTTACCAAGTTTCCAAAACTGGTTTGTGTATCTCTAAAAAGTAAATAGTCTGCTTCAAGGTACACGCAGGCCCGACTCAAACAATTTGCGGGCTCTGAACCCAACGAAGAATTCTGAAATGGAAAATTGTTCACAAATATACATGTTGAAAAATTGTTCACAAATCAACATGTTTCTCATATCTTTCTGCACCCAAAGAGTTTTCGATTACGAGGGAAAAGACATCTCAGTCTAGCCGTAGCTCATAGGTACCAAAGGCCTTCACATTCTACCAATCCAAAATGTCCCATATGTCTAAAAGCTTTATTCGACAAACCTTTCCCGAGACTCCCAAGTCCCAATATAACCGTTGCCATCAAGAGGTAACCAAGCTAAGTCAGTAAGATTTGCTATTAGAAAGGCGTAGGAAATGAATACAGACCCCTTATCACCTTTCATACAAGTCCCAAAAAGAGGAAGAATTTCAACACAATACACTAGCCATCATAGGACACACACAACACCAATAATATAAATGGAGGCAAAGAGAACGACCTCGTAAAAACCCTTCTCTTGGACCAGCAGTAGCTATAATAATCAAGTCCAGTATATAACCACACCGTATATCATTTATTTACAATCAATTCTCTACATATAAAACCTTGTTATGTTTAAATAAGGAGTAATTGGTAAAACATCATATGTTGTCTTTTTACATTGAATGGGGGAAAAATAGATACAGAGCTACATAGTTTTGTAGGAAGGGAAGGAGGAGAGAGTTTCTTATCTCTTGGCTTGTCATGGCGTTACTTTGACAGCCTCCAAGACACACTAAACTTATCATTGCCGGAGAAAAACTGAAAACCTCTTTTTTCTTTGTTTCCATCAAAAATCCCAACATCTCACCCGATCGAGAAACTTTATGTATAAAATGTATAAACACAAAACATCTATTGAACTTGTCGTATGGTTGCAATCTACCAGGATTATTCCACCACTGGTTTTTCTTCTTCTTGGAACCAAAAATTCAGAAACCCGCAGGTTTTTCTCTTTGCTTTTTTTCTAAAAAGAAAACTGCCGAGTTCTTCAATGAGATGTTTCATCAAATCTCTCTCAGTTCGGTTGCTGCATCTGTAAGAAGGAAAAACAAATTGTTATATCACTTACAAGAAATAACCAATCTCGAATCATTGATGAAGTTTGGATTTTGATGCATGTATAAGAGAGAGAGAGATTAATATGAAGTCAATGAAGATTTGATTTTGATGATGTTAGAATAATAGAAAACGTTTGTTGATTTACCTGGGAAAACAAGTATTCGTCGAACATGGAGACTGAGCAAGGCAAGGAGTTGCTGCTAGTACCAAACCTGGCTTGGTTTGTGTTGTTGTATGCGGAAGATTCAGGTGGTGGTGCTTCAAAGAATCCATTCATGTGATACTCTCTCTGGTTCATTGGAAAGTTATAAACCGGAGGATGAGGAGGAAGCAACGTTTGTTGATGATTCAGGTCATTCTGCAGATTGGGATTGTATGCTGTGATACTGTTATCATTATTATTAGTGAACTGCTGCTGCAAGTTTGCTTGTGGTTTTAGCTGTCCAGTGTTTAGTTCATCAAGAAAGCTTATTTCTTGACCTGATATTGTGATTTCAGGAGATTTCCCTGTTCCAAAGTAGCCTGGATAGCTCCCAAATGAAGAACTCGCTGAGCATTCGACTTCCCTTTTGAGTGTATACACAGAGATTTGGTTGAGATCTGATTCATAAATTAGAAGGAAAAGGTCTCTGGGTGAGAGATTTCACTAACCTCTGCGGGATTGTATTGTGATCCTCAGTGACAATATTGGCGGTGTTGTTATTGAGAATCCATGACATAGATTGAAGCTGTTGTTCTAAAGGAATCTGAATATTATCTTGTATCTGAAAGTTGAAAAGGCCGGGTTTGAAGATTTGATTGTGTTTCAAAGGAGAGCAAGAGAATTTAACCATTCGTGTAAATTTTACCGAGCAGGTTGACCAATCTTTAACAAAATTTGCGTTTTCTATTTGCATCGCGTGTTGCTGCTGCCCCAAATGTTCCTATCAACAATTAGTTTTTAAGATTTTTCGTTTTGCAGATGATGTTGAAGGGAGAAAGGTTTTAAAATAGAGGATACCTTATGTGCACGCAATTGATCAAGGGATTGCCTGATTGAAACTTCAAGCTGTTCCAAGTGTTCAACGTTGTTGATCTTATCGGGGTCTGTCCAATAACTGCAGAACATGATATTACAGAAAGTATTGAACAGCAGCACAAAAATCAAGAAACAAAGAGTCATCTTCAGAAGAATCACTACCTTAATCTTCCATTTATCTCAGAAATCCGTGCTTGCAGAATCCTTGCTTGAGTACTCAGGTCCTAAAAAATGGTGTTTAATAAAATTGTACGCTTTGGCAGGAGAGATAAGAGACAGGAAAAAAGAGTCTTAAAAGTGCATCATTACCTCTATCGTTGAATTACTGCAAACGAGAGAAGTAGAAAATGTTAAAGTTCATAAAGAGATTATAATAAAAGATTTTGTCAAGAAAAGTGAATCATACACACCTTGAGGTTACAAAATCGCGTATATTTACATCGTGATCCAACTTTTGGAAAGTTTTTTTCAAGACCTGAGCTTTCGAAAGACAAGCATCTGAATCAGGGACAAAACAAAAGCGAAGCTATAGAATTCAAAACAGAAAGACTTGTTTTGATGATGTGTGTGCAAAAAACTTACTTCAAGACTCTCGAACTTCCTGTATTCAAAATGCAACGCATGAGTAAAAAACAAAACAAGAAGAAGAAACAAAGCGAGAATAAACATAAACATATCGATAAGACAAGGGCACACCCCAAACCTTTTTGTTCTTTCCTGCGGTGGTACTTGAGAAAACTTAGCAATCACCTCTTCAATACTAGTACAAAAAAAAAAAAAGAGAGAAAATAAAAACAAATCATCAAACATTTCATTGAGAAAAAGAAGAGGACATATGATAATTAATGATGGTGAGAAGAAACCTACCTCCGAGTACCGCAACATACAAAAGGTTTGCCGGAAGGAGAGAACATAAGAAGAACAATATCAATGTCACAAAGGACTGATAATTCATGAGCCTTTTTCAAGATCCCAAGTTTCCTTTTAGCAAATGTAGCCTGGCGTCCATTTGTGTTCTCTAACTTCTTTATCTTCAATTTCACCCTCCCCATCCTGTTCCACCATTTCAAATAAAAATCAGAAAAGAAAACCCTAATCAAATCATGAGAAAAGGGAAACTTACCCAAAGAAGCAAATTGAAACGCCAAGCTGATACTAACCATGAGAGAGATGTTAAAAAGGAGGCGTTCGAAAGGAAGAAACAGAAAGCAGAGGCAGAGAGAGAGACAGAGAAGATGATTGCGGTTTACACAAGACTCTGCGAAAAAACCGTTCTTTTGATAGACCCGCTTGAGAATAGGGATCCCATTGGCGATGAAAGATGAAAACGCAACGTTTACCGATCAGTAAAATGACAATTCTACCCTTCCTCCATTCTTTTATCCACACTCTTACTCTAGTCTCTAGTGAGAGAAGAAATGATGATGTTGATTACAAGGTGCTGGGTTATTCCTCCGCCGTGCTTCTCCGCCGTTACAGCTAGATGTTTCGCCGGAGAAACTTCAGATACCGGGATTCTGTTCCGGGAGAAGCTTCTCTATCTCCAAGACCTCAACGTGGATCCTCACAAAGCTCTCCGAGTAAACCCATCTATTCGTGCTACTCCAATCTCATCCGTCGTCTCCGTCGAGACTTGTCTCTCTTCCACCGGACTCTCAAGACCCGCCGTTGGTCGGATTCTCGACATGTTCCCTGATTTGCTAACCTCCCATCCAGAATCTGATATCGTACCGGTTCTTCGCTTCTTATCCGATGAAATCTCGATTCCGGAGAAGGATATTCCCAAATCCATCTCTCGTTGTCCTCGATTGCTAATCTCCTCCGTAGATTATCAGCTTCGTCCTGCATTGACGTTTCTCAAAACCCTAGGATTCGTGGGACGCGACACCATTACGTGGAGGAACACTGTGTTGCTCGTATCTAGTGTGGAGCGAACTCTGATTCCTAAAATCGAGTATCTTGAAGAAGGATTAGGGTTTACTAGAGAAGAAGTAGCCAACATGGTTGTGAGATCTCCTGCATTGTTGACGTACAGTGTGGACAACAATTTAGCTCCGAAAGTTGACTTCTTTATGGAGGAGATGCGTGGAAATGTTAAGGAGCTCAAGCGTTTTCCTCAGTACTTTTCTTTTAGCTTGGAGAGTAAGATAAAGCCGAGGCATAGGTTGCTTAAGGAGCATGGGATTTTTATGCCGTTGTCTGAGATGTTGAAGATTAGTGATGGACAGTTTAACAATTGGCTTCTAGAACGTCGTCTCAGCTCTTTTGAAACAAGATGATTGCTTCTTCTGTATATCCTTTACTGAGATTTGAGACAGGAATTGCAAAAGTTTGGGCACTTGAGACATACCAAAGGTACTTCGCATGACCTTGTATATAGTTTTTCTTTCAGAAATTAGGTTGAGGAAATGTTTTGTTAAATCATATGGAAATATGTATTTTAACAACTCAAAGTTATGAGATACTTTTGTTGGAAGCTGTCTGCTCTAGGGCGATGTAATTTGATATTGTAACAATTTTATGAGAAGCGTTGCTTACATGAGCTTGGATATAGTTTGGTGTCAAAGATTAGGTCTGGGGACATGTTTTGTTAGAAATTGAGAGTATGTTACCAAGTATTTGCTTTTTAGGATGTTAGAATGCAATAGATAACAACTAGGTTACCTCACAAAGAAGGTTATTTGCCTGAAAAATATATATTAATACCTGGTCTGACTCTGAGTAAGTAAGATAAGATCAATGAATCAGAAGTATTCTGGAACCTGACGAGTTTGGGGTTGATGTTAGTTAATAATTGAGTATTTATTTATATCAAAAAGCGTGATTTTTAGATGAGTTACAAAACTCTTCCCGCAAACGTTACATTCATGAGGGCCTTGGGAGGGTTAGTCAACTGCGAAGAACCTTTCTTCTTTGGTGTCTTTGAGATCAAACTTGGGAGCAGATCCGGATCCACCAGTTTCCTCCTTTTCAATTGGATCAACATTAAGATCCCATCAATTCTCAATCCTCCAGTGCCAAAGTCAGAGACTCAAAGGCTCTAGCATTATAAGAAGAAGCAGCAACGACTCCACCAACTCCTTCCTCAACATGATTAAACGTCGGTGGAGAGAGAAAACCTATGTAACTGCGGTCTTTGTGTGCCCTTAAGTGACCAGGCACATCCTTCCACTACCTAAAACCCTTCCCACAAGTGTTACATTCATGAGGGCCTTGAGGGAGGGTTAGTCAATTGCGAATAACCTTTCTGCTTTGGAGTCTCCCCCTCTCAGGGCAACAACAGAAGCAAACGCTCCTCCCGCATGAACCAAGTCAGACTTAACCCTTTTGGCCTTGAACACCTTCTTCCTTTTTGGAACTTTAGAACAACCACTTCCACCGGTAGCGGCTGCCATGAGAAACTCCACAGAAACAACCGCTTCATCACGGGGTTATTCCTCGATATTAGGAGGCTTAATGACTCTCAGAGCCGGAAGGGCGACAATAATGTCCAGAAGTTGGCATTCTTCACTAGACCATACGTAATCCCCATATGAAAATTCGTTAGTATCTTCGTCAATGGTATCCATTTTCGTTTTCTCGTGATTACTCTCTTGAAGAATTTACAAAAGAAAGATGAGTAATCCCGAGAAGACGAAAGTGGATATTAATTACGAAAAGACTAACGAATTCAGACAATGATTACGTCTAGTCCGATGAAGTAGGCCAACTTCTGGACATCATTGTCGCTCTTTCGGCTCTCAGTGAGCTTCCCAATGTCGAGGAACAACCCCATGATGATTGTTGCCGCGGAGTTGCTCATAGCATGGGTTTTAGAAGCGGTTGTTAGTTATTTTTAAGTTTGTCTAGCTAATTCTTTGACCTCGCTAATTGACTTTGGGAATATTTGACCCCATATTTAAAATCTGACTTTGTTCCGGCAGGAGAAGTGTCTGCTTCTGTTGTTGCGGGTGCGATTTCTATGGGGAGGGAGAGACTCCAAAGAAGAAAGGTTCTTTGCAATTTACTAACCCTCCCAAGACGCTCTTGAATGTAACGTTTGTGGGAAGGATTTTGGGTTTTGAAAGGTTGTGTTTGGTCACTTAAGGGCACATAACGAGAGCAGTTCTGTAGGCTTTCTCTCTCCACCGACGTTAAGTGTTGTTGAGGAAGGAGTTGGTGGAGTCATTGTTGTTTCTTCTGATGGTGCTGGAGCCTTAAGCTTTGACACTGCTCCCAAGTTTGATCTCAACACGTCACCGCTGCATTATGAAGATGGAGATGATGAGGAGGAGGGTAACGCTGAATCACCACCGCATGATGATCATGAAGTTTGATCTCAAAAAGTTTGAATTCTATATTTTTATTCTTTTAAAGGTTTCAATAATGTGCATGTGTCTATGCCTGCAAGTTCATAACATAAAATTAGAAGTTCAAATATATGAGAAAATTGCCATAATAATTGAAAAAAAAATCCAGAATTAATAAATTTGAAAATTTAACAATTTTATTAATATAAACAATTTAAACAATTGTGGAAGATTGCAGAAATAATGTCAAATAAATATTCCAAAAATCAAATCTGTAACAGTCAATGCTAGTGGCAAAGGTGAAATTCAGTGATTTGCTAAACAATTATCAAAGCCAAACCGGTTCTTTTGGAAAACCAGCCAGCTGTGACAATTTGCTACACCAATGGCTTGACGATAAAAGATTGCTAAGCAATGAACAAAACAAGAACCAAGCTTATTTCTTTAAACGGAAAACAAAAATCAGATTGACTTGAAAACAAACTGGTGTACCAAACCATAAATTGTAATTCCTTTTGGTGGTGACAGAAGTAAATCGACGACGTTTGATGAACGAAAAAGAATTTTGGTTAATCAGATCGGAGGGAGTCGATTATGAGTCAACACCAAATATTTTAACTCAAATGACAAAAACACTTCACAGAACAATCAGTTTTTGTTAGTACAAAAAAGCATAAATGAACATTTTCAGGATTAAGATGATAGAAATTCAGTTTACTACAATATGGACAAACTGATAACTGTAAAGTGAAATATAAATAAATAGATAATAGAAAAAATACTAATACAAGAATTAGAAAAGAAAAAAAAGTAGATTTGTCGAGACAGTATATAATATTTATTTTTAATTCTGAAAATGTGGTTGTGTTGTGTTCTGAATTCTATAATACAACTGCAATCCACTCTTTTTTACGTAACTCAATAATAGAATCTAAAGAACGGTTGTTTTTTTCTGTTATACTTCTCTTAAACACAAAAAAAAAAAAAGGAAAAAACCCTGAAAAATACACAAACTTTACAACTTTTGCTAGAAAAATACACAAACTTTTTGCGTTTCCATATTAATACATGAAGTGAGATTCGTTTCCAAATTAATACACGAACTGAGAAATTTTTGTCTTTTTCATACACGGCGTCAAAA
>OVAP01006822.1:0-11346 GCA_900406295.1 Aurinia saxatilis
AACAGCTTGTATTCGAGAATTCTCTTTGCCATCAATAAAGCGACCCTACTTTCCTTTTCTTGTTCTTTGTCTTTCTTTTCAATTTCACGAGCGGTTCATACTAAGAGAGTCGACGATCCCTTAAAAGATCCGTTAGACAAGTTTTTGGTTGTGTGTGAATTCCTGCCCACACACCAATTGAACTAGACTAGCAAAGCCTGACCATAAGAATAGTTAGTTATTAGTGATTTCAACTATATAGCCTAAACTAGGATTTACATAATTACTACCCAGAATAATTCAAATCGTGATCCTTTGATGCATTACCTAACTTCCTAACGCTTTTTAATATTGAATTTTCTCACGTTTATTTTGGTTTAGTCATTTCAGGCATTGATTGATCGAAAGGTGTTTCAAACGATCGATCAGTTCATACGACCGATCGATCGTAACCAAAACAATTTCATTTTGCTGCTTAGCTCGAGTGAAGTTGGACGTGCTACTGTGTACACTCTCCTCTTTGTGGATACAATCCCTAAGTACTACTGAGAAACATGTGCGCTTGCAGGAAATATTCATGGTGAAAACTAATCCCCATCAAGTTTTCTGGCGCTGTTCCCGGGGAGCTACAATGACCACTAGCATAACAATCAAACTCCAGACTAAGCGTTTCCTTTATTTCATTTTTAGTTTATTTGTTTTCTCTTTTTGCATTTTTAATTATGTTTCATTTGTTTCAGGTACCAACTCATGGCACAACGAAACAATGGAGGGTCTGATAGTACCTACCAACACTATCCACCTCGCATGAGACCCTACTCTCCTAGGGAACCTCGTAGTGGTTTCTCGATACCAGTACCTGAGCCCAGGATCTTTGAACGACATCAGTCCCATCTAGGAAATCAGCGGGCATTCATGCATTCTAGCCATTACCAATCTGGGAACCCTAACGGAAGGATAGAAGAAATGCTCGCGCAGATCTTGACCAAACAGAGGAACTTTGAGGAAGAGATAGGCAGTAGATTCGACTCGATGGCTAAGAGGATTGTTGGGATTCAAGAAGAAATGAGACACCTAGGGAAGGTGATCCACAGCAATTCGGTGACTCTCAATGAGAAATCCAGAGAAATGCACCAACTGAGCTACACCACAAGGAGCAACAAAGCTGAGCTAGACGAAAACCTTAATTCCACCAGAGACCGAATTGATGAAGTCGAGGGACAAATAACGGAGATGAAATCCAAGCATGGGAGGCTCTAGACGGTCAAAGCCTTCAACAACAACTTGAAACCCATCAAAGAAGAGATTCAGACACTGAAGGGAAAACCGAGCTATCAAAGGAGACAGAGTAAAGACTGAATACGACACGATGAACCACTCGATGGACTGCTTGGCATATTCGATCGATGGAAGCAGCAAACCACTCAAAAAGGCCATTCATCGAATTGGCCTCAGACTTTGGAAGGTATACGACACTGAGGAAGATGGTGAGGAAACCAGGCCTACAGTGCTGCACATTGAGGAGCTGGCAGACACAAATGACCGATCGATGGCAAACAATACCACCGATAGATCACTGCAACCGAATCAAGGAGATATCTACATCAACATGCTCGAATGGATGCCAGAAGATGAATACATGGAAGAAGACCACCCAGTACCAGCACGGGAGCCAAAAACAGCTGGAGTCGGGGAACTCAATGAGGATGAAATGGATTATGTTATTACAGAAGTCAGAAACATCCCTCGCCACCTGAACTTCAATATAGGCATGATGTTATGATTGCTACATAGATACCTAGAGGTATGGCCTCTGGAGAAAGTAGAAGAACTCTTCTACAAAATCAGAAGAGAAACTAGCTCCACCTCGCGCCAACTCTATCGAGAAAATGACCCAGGGAGGTACACAGTTCCAATCTCGATCAACAACAAGGGGTTTTTAAACACTGTGTGTGATATAGGAGCCTGCCTAAACATGATATCGAGAAGAGATGCACGGTCAGTCGGCTTTCTTGAATATGAGGAGCTAGAAGACCGGTGATGTTTGCAGATGGCTCGTCTGGACATGTCCTAGGGGTCGCAAAAGATTTCATGGTCAGAATTGAAGGATGCTTTATACACACAGACTTTGTGATCATGAATACAGATCACAAATCATCATCCTTCATAGTGCTGGGAAGACCATTCCTCCACTCAACAGGAGCTCAAATTGATATGGTGAGAAAGAGAGTCTGTTTGACCTTCGTCAACAAAGAGACATTCTATTTGGCAACAACACAAGGGATTCCAAGGTTGGGAGAAGGATGGTAAGATGGTAGAAGACTTATAAAGAAAGCTAGGCATCAACCGAGTTCACCAAAGACCGACACTGAAACTTTGAAAAACTCTGTTAGCCTGTTTTCTTGAAGCAATGGTGTAGCAGCTCCATTTCCCTTAACCGTCATGAAAATTGAAGAAGAGATGGATGATTCAGATCGATCGATCACGGGAGACAACATTGATCGATCACTAGAGGAGGAGCCAAATGCACTCTGGGTCACGAGAGCATTTCTTGGTCGCGGAAACAACATCAAGAATTCATTCCGCGACCCAAATGCACTCTGGGTCACAAGAACAATAGAAGCACATTGTCCTGCAACCTGGACACCAGACAAAGTCCCGTGACCCATAAACCTCTCTGGGGCGCGAAACTCAGCTCTAATGCACATCTGCGACCTGAGAACCACTCCGGGTCGCGGGAACACAACTTGAAACATTCATCTTGCGACCATTGAACACACTTTATCAATTATCATATTGGTTCGCTATCGAACAATCAACGAATCGTTGAAACAAACATAAGTCGCACATCAAAGACTATGTCATCGAAACCCAACTAACGCGATGGTCTTAAGAACAAAAATTCGCCAAGCGGCTAGCATAATCATGCGAGCACTGCTCTAACGCAAACTTCGCTCTTGCACACTCACCAGTCGTCTTGTAGATCTTCCCATCTCATGACCAAGGAGTCATCAAACAAACTCAAGACGTTATCTAATCACAAAATCATAAGCCGAGTATTCACACTCGCAAATACATCAAGGAAACTTATCCGAAAACCACCTTATAAAATGAGCTCAAACGTTCAAACAGCCTATCGGCAAAATCATCGAGTCTACGATAAGTGAATAAAGCCATCCAGGCACAAAAGAGCATGAGTTATCAAAATCGGAAAAATTAAGTATCAAACAGGCAATCATATGTCGAGTCTAGAAGTAACGGAAACATAAATCATCAAACGGATGCCTACACCGGCACATCCTCTTCCATCACATCCATGGCACCTCTCACAACGACCGGAACATCGATCATCCCAGCCTCCTCGACGATCACCTCATCATGTCCGAGCATGCTCAGGCTGGCAAGATCCGCCACGATCTCGTCCACGAAAGCATCGTAATCAACATTCGCGTCCAAGTATAGAGTATTCAACTTCTCCATCTTGGTCTTCAAATCTCCAAGAGGAATCAGAGTCTCACCATGAAGCGACGCCACTATGTGAAGCACATTCTTCGCCTGAAATCGAAAACAAAAGATGATAAAATTTCATAAAAAAATACTAAGGCATCATCGGAAAGCTTTCTAACCTACATAAGGTTGCACATGCGAACGGACATCTCCTCTTGGATCCGAATCACCTTAGCACGAGTGGCCTTGGCACCATCACAGTACTCACCTCGGACGCCCTCACATCTCGCTAATTCCGTGGCCGCATCCTTCTTGTACTTACAACTACGCTTGGCCGCCGACTTCGCTTTCTTCTCGAAGTCAAGAACTTTGGTCTCAGCCTTCGCAACAAGATCGGCTGACGAAGCCAACTCCTTCTCATGAGTCTTCCGGGCCGCCTTGAGACTATCGATCTCCCTATGTGCCTCGGTCAAGTCCTTCTCATAACCAATCGTCATATAGTTCATGGCCATCATATGCTACACAATCAAAGAATCAAACAACTAAGTAATGTGGTTCATTAAAATGGGAAGAATCAAGAATAACTCACATCGAGTCCCGTACGTGGTACGACATAAAACTCATCACGACGATGGAGAGAGTCCATCGGAGGAAAGTCATCTCCGATTTCGACCGCTCTCGCAAAGAACTCCACTTTAGCTCTCAGAACAGACCTAGGAGACATCAAACTATAATCCATAGGCGTAATATCAAACTCACGACTCGGATGGACAACTTCCTAGAACCGGAGGTAACGCCCTCCACCGCGGTACTCGCAACAGTCTTCGCGGCTTTATTTTCAAAGAATCAAGAGCAATGCCCTTGCCTTTCTTCGAAGCCCTAGCGGTGGCCTCCTCCTCCCTCCGTTCGGATCCTCGGCATCCTCCAATTGATGCCTCGCGGACTGAACCTCGTTGAGGTCATCCATGATTGTCATTCTAGCTCTCGCCATCTCGTACGTAGTAATGGTGCGCTCCGGAGACTCAAAACCTTCCCGACTAAAGCGAGCATCTTCAACACGTCTCAAGGTGAAGGTCTTCTCCCAATGTGTTTATCGCTCTCGAAGGAGTTGGTAAGCTCTCATGAAATCGTCAAAGTTAGCAAGATGAAGCGAATACTCTGAAAAAGAAGACACGAGGTGGTTAGACAACGAAACAAAATTACAAGGCAAACAATCAAGCAAACGCGAACAACAAAGTACCACTCGTACGCCACTGCTCTCTAACTTTATCAAGGCAACGTTCTTCAAACGAGAAGCAGTCTTTCTTCATGTAGAAGAAATGGTCTTCCCAATGGTGAATCTTGTTAGAGAATCCTCGAATCACTCCCCATCCACGCTTCGTGGAAACAGCGCATCTCAACTTGTTCTTCCGAGTCTCACGAATCTCGAGAACATCAACAAGAAAATCTACATCCCCCTCGACTACGCATTCAAGATAACGGACAACGATTCCTACTTAGTAACACACTCCGTTTGGAGTAAGTTGAGAGAAGGCAATCTGATAATACTTCAAGTTCTGGAAGATCACGGGTGGAATCGGAAACCATAGAAAGCTAGTGGTAAAGAAACCTTTCAACAAGGAAAAATATCCTTCTGGAGTATCGCCGACACGGTCGGCCGTCGACGGAACAATGATCTCAACATCATTGAAGATCCTAAACAACTCTCTCAATATGGCTATGGATCCTTCGGTAGACAACGACGATCCAGGAGGATCAGGGATGGGCCTCGGAGTACAACGTTGTTTCCTCTCTTTGTCGAGAACGGCACACTCGGCCATGATCTCCTCCAACGAAAATCTAAACTTACCGAAATACTCCAAAAAATGTTCCATCTCGGCCTTGATATCAAGATCTTGAATATCTTCGATAGCAACCGTTCTTCTAATCTCGTCCCTCGACATTAGAGGATCATCTAAACTACATGGTCATCAACACCATCGCAACGATCTTCATCATTACTATGATCTCCGATAAACTCATCAGAGTCATCTCGGAGACTAATACCATCTCTACCGCTATGATCACTAATGTTATCACCATCCGAACTAAGGCTCGGATAGTCATCTTCACTAAGCTCTAAGGCATGGTTCTCAGAGAAAGACTTACCAAGATCATCTGAAAGCTCATCACCGGAACCATGGACCAAGTCAAGATCATCGAAGATCTCACGTTCGTCCACGTATCAGATCGGCTCGCATCTTGGGAACGAGGGAACAACTTGCGACCCAATGGAGCGCTACAGCTCGTGGAAAGGAAGCAAGAGTCATACCCGCGACCTATTGAACCATCGTGGCTAGCGGAAGAGTCGTACCTGTCACGCCAGCTCGCGTCTTTGCCATATGACCTGAACACGCGACCAACGGAAGCCGTCCGACTCGCATCTTCGATGAAAGAGGTCGACCCGCGACCCACTTGATCACAACTGCTTGCGGGAAGAAATCCGTCGCATGATCCGCGACTCAACGACTCCCGACTCGCGTCTCTCTCTTCGTCACCAAAACTGCAACCCGCACGGATGAGGCAGCTCGTGGAAGCTTTGTGCGAGTCTCTCCGCCTCAGATTTCTCCCTTCGTCACCAAAACCGCGACCAGGATGGACGATGCAGCTCGCGGAACCACCAAGCGGAACAACTCGGCTCGTGGCTTCTCATGGAAGGCTAAAGACGCGACCCACAACCTTGACTTGGCTCGCGGGAAGAAAAGAGGGTCGAAACCCATGACCCATGGCTCTCTCGTCACGTCTCTGCTCTTTTGTCTCGACAATCGACTCTTGCCTCTTCCGTTTGATCCAATCTCGAAGGTACATGATATACTCTTCATCCTCCATCTCTCAATTTCAATTTTCTCTAAGTATGGAAGCAAGGAACCTTGTGAGAAAGAATGAGTTTTCTTCACAAAAATGGTGAAACTAAATGAGTGGTGAGAATGGGTTAATGGAAAAAGATGGGGAAGAAGATAAGGAAGGGTGAATAGTGTTTCATGAATATTATATCGTTATAATGATCACTGCAAAAGCTTCTAAGCACGCAAAGATCTAACGATAAAAACATCAAAACTACCTTGATTCATCCTAATGTGTGGGTAAGAATTCACACACAACCAAAAACTTGTCAAACAGATCTTTTAAGGGATCGTCGACTCTCTATTGCGAACCGCTCAGAAAGTTAAGGCAAAAGAGAAACAACATGATAAGAAAAGTGGGGTCGCTTTATTGATAGCAAAGAGAATTCTCGAATACGAGCTGTTAAGACTTAGGCTATTCGAGAGAGAAAAAGATGATCCAAGACCTACGACCTTAGATCCTCTATATACTCTAACTAAACCGCCTTGGGGCCCAAGCTCTTTCGCGGGCCACCTTCCATTTCCTGAAGATATGCTTCCATTACTCCTACAGTCTTCTAGATAGTTTCCTTTCTCTTTAGACACTCCGATAATTCTATTCTCGAACCTTCTTGTTTGACGGCCCTAAGGCCCTCGGAACAGACCTTAGGGCTTTATCTTGATGGAAGATGGAAATGGGCCCACGGAACTCAGCTGGGCGATTTGGCTAGTTATAAGTGTTTCTGGGCCCACAAGATTGTTGAGATAATCTCGTGAGTCGTATGTGTTCTGATGATCACCTTATTAAAACCTTGGCCAAGAAAACCACATGGGAAAAACCTTACCAAGGAAAAAAGAGAATGATCACGATGATCGTTCGATGAAATGTTCATCGTGGGTCCTTAGTGTGCGATGGAACTAACCCATGTGCTCGGACCCACGGGACGCGATGTTGCTAGGCGAGCTAAGTTAATTCACGGACTATGATACGAACAATCTTACGGGCCACACTTGATACTTAGCTCGCGGATTGAAATGTGAGAAATGTCGCGGGCGACGCCTGAGACTTAGCCTGTGGATTTGAAGAGAGATTTCCCCGACGGGCCACGGTAAGGTCGTAACCCTCGGGCTGTGAAGTTGAGCTTGTCCCGCGGGCCATGGTGAGGTTGTAGCCCGCGGGATGTGAGGTTAAGCTTACCCCGTAGGCCACGATAAGTCCGTAGCCTGCAGGCTATTAGTCTTGTTGTCCAGCGGGCCACTGTAAGTTCGTAGCCCACGGGCTATGAGTCTTGTTGACCCGCAGGCCACGGTAAGGTCGTAGCCCGCGGGCTGAAAGGTCAAGCTTACCCTGCGGGCAATAGTTAGTTCGTAGCCTGCGGGCAATGATTCTTGTTGTCTTCGTTCGATCCTTTGCGGGTCCATTTCATGTCTGGATGTTCAATTGATCATAGAGAGATCGAATTGGCTTGTCTAAGAATATTTGGGACCCGCAATGGGATTTGGCTAGCACATTGCTTGGTGAAGTCTGTTGGGGCCCACTGTGAAACTTAACTAGCACATTGCTTGGTGAATTTTGTTGGGGGCCACTGTGAGACTTAGCTAGCACATTGCTTGGTGAGGTTTTGACCGGGACCCACCAACCAAATGTCCATAAAATAGGCTTGATGGTTCGTCGTGTGAGTTTATAAAATGTTTGGCCCACGGAACAAGCCAAGGGACTTGTCCCATGAGCCAAATGCCTTGCATGGCCCGTGGGACAGTCCATGATCGTAGTCCGCGGGCCATCTCGATCATGTAGCATGCGGGACGTTTGTGTGAGCTTGTCCGCGGGCAATGTCGTTACTTGGCTCGCGGAATAAGCCTAAGAGCTTTCTCCGCGAGCCAAGTTTGATCCATGTCTTGTTATATGTCTTGTTGATCGTGGGACCCTCGGTGACTCATGCTTGATTATATTGTTACCAATCGATAGTCCATGACTGTAATGCTCGATGGTGTGGACATATGACCAGCTCGTGGGCCGTAGTAGTGTTTTGTTGCAAACACATAGCCGTTTTATGCTATCAATCTCCGGGGGGGTGGAATCCGGCCCCCACAGTTAGCCCCCCAAGTCTCTATTACTTTGTTAGCTATGGAGAGTTAAAGTATAGCCTGAAGACTGAAGACTGATGCATGGTTGTTGATCACATACCGTTGAGATAGCATGGTTACTGATGAGTTGTCTTTCGACGGGTTGTTATCCCAGACGTGGGCCATGCTGGTCGTGGTATATTAAAATTGAAGGTTGCCCTGACACGTTGATCGAGATGAATGTTAAGGATTTCCCTCCAAAATCTTATATTTAAGAGAAGTCTCCCCATCATTCTTCTCCAAGGCAAGCATTCCTGAAGTTCAAAAGCTTTACAGAGATTTCCAGGTAACTTTCTGTTCTCTCTCCTGTTCTTCGTGTTCTTTATGATGTGACATGATAGATTTTAGGATTTTAACCTTGGTAGAAACTTGTACAAGTTGTCTTGTTTGGATGAATCGTTGAAACTCCATGCGTTTGTAGCGTTGAATCTTCCTAAGCTTAGAAACTTTGTAGTGAATTGTTATAACCTGAAACTACTATTCACCAGTCCTATCCTCTTCCCCATGTTTCTCCACTATCTTCTTCCCTCACCTTTAACTCATTCAATCTCCATTCTTTCTTCTTTCCATCCTTAGAGATATTTAGGGATTTGAAAGATGAGTGAAGTGGAGGATGATATGTACTTTGGTGAGTGGTTGGAAAGGAAGAAACGGGCCACAGTCTAAGGGAAAAAGCATTAGAAACTCTTTGCGGAGGGCTCGGCTAGTGTGGACCATGACTTGGGTCGCGGAAGAGAAGACGATGGATGTACGGGCCCCGACGAGAACTTGGGTTGCTTGGACCCCTAGCAGTTCGGTCCTCAGGCTTTACCCTGCAAGCATGGTCCCATGAGGAGGCGAGCTTCAACGAAGCTCGCGGTCTTCACGATGATGTGAGGGAGGCGAGCTTCGATCTGTGTGGGTCCCGTGATAAAGACTTGGGGTTGTGTGCGAGCTTCACCGTTGGGGGTCCCGGCATGATGTAGCTCGCGGGGCAGACGCTTCTACATCGTGCGCGGGCTCCAACGGTACCGGGTCCCGGTTTGGACTAGCTCGCGGGGAAGATAGCTCGATGTCTCCGCGGGCTTCGTCTCTCGTGGGTCCCGGCTGGACCTAGCTCGTGGGAGAGAAGGCTTAATTCATGCGTGGGCTTCATTACTCGTGGGTCCGAACCGGACCTAGCTCGCGGGGATGAAGGTATTTGGTCGTGAGCAGGCTTCGTCTGCTGTGGGTCCCGACCGGACCTAGCTCACGGGAGAGGGCTCAGTGTCGCGCGCGGGCTTCGTCTCTCGTGGGTCCCTGCCGGCTTTAGCTCGTACGGCCGAACCTGCTCGGTCGTGTGTGGGCCATGGTGAAGCTCGCGCGGGCTATGTTGGGTCAGATGATCCAACGAGCTTCGTCTGTCCTTTCGACGCGGGCCAACATTCGTATGGGTCCCATCTTGGTTTGGCTGGTGGTGTGCTTAGGCTAGCTCATGATCTAGGTGAATCTCCTCCTAGGAACCATGCCTTAGGGGATAATATGCTTAGGAAATGTTCCATGGATAGTGGTAGTTCCAAGCCAAGGAGACGTCTTCTTAGTGAAATGTCGGATGATGATGCTTCCGAATCACCGAGTTCATCTAGTAGTAGCGGTGATAGTAAGGTGGAGGATGCTCAGGTTGACTATGGGACCCGTGAGGCTCTATTGCCATTGTTTGGTTATGATGAGGAACCATGTATTGATATCAAGGCGGAAATGGATGCCTATGGTGATTTCTCCATCAAGTATGATGCGCTGAAGGCTATGATTGAGGCCGAGCGGGCCATCTTGAATAACCAAGCCAAACGATCGGATGTGAGGAGGATTGCACCGGACCCGCCCGGATCCACATTGTCTGATAGATTTTCGATAGTAAAGTTGCGGAAGGTGTTTCTTATTCCCCATGACGTGGATATCATCATCCTGTCGCCTTCTGATCATATTGAGAGTGCTCCTCCAGGATACTTTTGTCTGCTGGAAAGCTTCTTTTACGAGGCTCTGCTATGGTTGCCTCTTTCGGATCTCTTTGTCGATTACTTAGCCAAATACAAGCGATGCATATCTCAGCTTCCTCCCAATGGCCTCCGACATCTGGTGGGGACCATGGTCCGTTGTATCGAATGTGGGGTTACAGTGAAATCTGATTTTCTATCCCATGCATTGTCGATCCGTCCCACCAGCAAAACTCGGCTATTTCGGGGAAGCGGGGCCAAGGTATTATCAGAGGTCTCCCAGGGAAGATTCACCATTGGGATGAACATTTCTTCTATATTAAGATTGATCGTCACTCCATTGAGGGTGGTGGCTTTCATCGAGTTAGATCTCAATGGGGCCCAAAAGGTTTGGCCCACCCGTGTTGCTTCTTTAGAATACATGCATTGTTCCTGAAATTGCTGAATGTTTATCTAACCCTTTATTGTTTTTATTTATGCAGAGCATCATATCTCGTTCAGGGGTAGTAGAAGGTTGGTCGTCATTGCTTCAGACCCTACGAGCGAATTCCACTCACTGGAAGAAGACTTTCTCTTGGGACAGAGTAGAGCGTGTTCACTTTTCTGGGANGGGACAGAGTAGAGCGTGTTCACTTTTCTGGGACCGACTTTGAATCTCCTATCCCTTCAGACAATACATTTGAAATTGTGAAGGCAAGGATGATTCTCACGGACATGATCCTTCAGGGGACGACTGTTGGCGAGACTGAGGCACAGCCCGGAGTGTCCCAGGCTGGTCGTGCGGGTCCTGCAGCATGTTCCGGTAGCTCATCACGAGGACCGGCCAGTGACACTCTGAGAATTGACAAGGGCAAGGGCGTTGCCATGGATGGCCCACGCAAGAGGACAAGAAAAGCGAAAGAGGCTCAACCACCGGTAGTTGAGGAGGAGGTCCTGTAGGGAAACTGACCTATCCTAACCACTTAGGGACTATCAGGTTT